>JABASI010000837.1:0-31371 GCA_019776505.1 Tomocerus nigrus
TTTTCTCTCTTTCAAAACAGCTTTGTTAAATTGTTTCGATCCAAATTACAGGAAGAGGGATAAGCAGTTGGCTTATCTCCTTTTCATTCTATCGTATTTACTAGATGTATGGCTATGCCTCAATTCTATTTTTCTAAGCACCCACCGAAAGATTAAAACTTTTAAACAAGAAGTTTTCAGTTTGAAATAAAAATCAATAATAATTATTGCCGTAGATTTTTTGGTATTTTTATGAGACAAGTTAAAATTGTCGCTTTCAGTAGTATTTATTTATTTGCTCACTCTTACGACTTAATCATAAATCCATTTTTGAATTGAATATATTTAGCATATATAATGTAGATACCGTTTTTGCAAATTTTCCATGTGAGAATCGACGAAAGAAGACGCAAAATTGTAAGAATATGACTGTGGGGTAAAGCAAGGTAAAGCTATGCTGTAAAAAGAACCACTAAATGCACGTTGACAGGAACACACAGAAATAATGAGTCGCCTTTTTTATCTGCAGAAAGATGCTTGCCAAATCGTAAAATCAACGTAACATTTGGCATAGTATTAAAGTATTTAGTGTTTGAATTTAGAAACGAAGTGAGGGACTGCAGTAAATTTGTATTTAACAGCTTGTCGTTGGCAGATAATGGATATAGTTCACCTTAAAGTGTTTGCTGAGTTGAGAAGGAGCGTGATGAATCTTTGAGTGACAAAGGTTAATTGAAATTTTCATGACAAAGATCAAGAATATAAACTGACTAGATATTTTAATGCACTTAGAGACACGATATTGCATTCCATGCATACATTGGACTATCTTGCTAGAATAAAATTCTATATTTTCTTACATTCGTGAATGCAGCATATGCAACATCAGTCTCATTTTATTATCTCTTAGTCACATGCAGAAATAGCTCATGTAAACTTTTCCCTGACGTTTTCTCTGTCATATAATTTTTCAAAGACAAGCACAGTTGCAACTTAGAATGTAATTTGATTGAACTAATGAAAAATGCGGGAATCTAAGCGAGTTTATAATGCAATTACATCAAAAGGTACTTAAGTATAGTGAATTTAATAACAGCAGTGGATCCTACACGTAAATAGTACATACATCAGTGTATAATAATATCGATTGTACTGTTGACTGGAACGAGACACATGAAAACATAATAGTTTCACACACTTGACTTCATGAAAAGCTAATTTACAGTTCATAAAGTGAGCACGATTTGATTATGATGGAAATATAGAGAAGAAAGGCATTGGTTAGAGTATATATTAGGCGACTCTTTGTGTCTAAAGGGTTAAGTCAGTAAAATATGTAGAATGTAATCTATTTGCTACAGTGTACCTACTCTTTTTCATCATCTCGGATCTAAAAAGAACTCCAACTCCACTCCTCGCCTGTTTATTCTTATCCAGGAATCCATCTCGTTTCTCGATCAAGCAGATTACCTTCACTTTTCCTCCCTATTTTTTGCATTTTTTCTATTTGGAATAGTTATTTACTTGAATCAGTATTAGATTAGCTCCTTACAACTACTTATAATAGCAACATAAACTTCTAGACCTAAACTTGGGTATCTTTTCTTGTTTTATATTTTATATATCCTCTGCGTTGTTATCTTTTGAGTGTAGAAGACGATCCCTGATTCTCTCCAAGTAGTTGGATATAGGATTGGAACTATATAATAATATTTCAAAGGTTGATTATCATCCTTTCTATACATAATAGTCAGTAGTTCATGCAGTAGAATCGGAGGGAAGATTCATGATCAAGATGATCATGCATGCATGTCGATAGTTGGACGGATCCTCATCTCCTCTCTCAGTATCATAATAGCTAAAAGTATTAGCCCAGCTATATAATGAAACGGTTTTAGTCCTTAATATTTTTCACAACTAATAAGACATGCTCGCGTACAAATCTCTTCTCGCTCCAACCACAAACAGTTGACCAAATCAAAATTTTTGAAGCCACATCTTATATACCTATACACTCTACACGTACTACACACAAAAATATTATACAGTAAAAATGTTTATCTTCAAGACGAACAAAGATCTTAATAGGATGTATGCAAGTGTTTAGTTACTACTCTGCCTTTTGGGATTCTTAATGTACATAGACATAGGTAGCTTCTTAAGAATTATGTGAATGAGAATGAGCAGTGCGGTCTGTTCAGATAGTAGTAGTGCTGTGGAAATATTAAAGATAGTTTAGAGTTTAGTTTAATAGTAGTAGTTACCTGCACATCACGGTAATAGAAGATAAGGATGTAGTTGTGATGCGATTCAGTAAATTATAACAACATTTTATCATTTTCGAATCTATTAGTTGGGAACTGCGCGAGCGAGAAAGGGGATGCGATCTGATTGAACAGGATAAAATGGAAAGGATGTTCCACAATGTGATGCTAATGTAATGTTTAAGCACGGAAAGACAAGGCAATAAATCCAGCTAATTTCTATCTCATACATCGTACTCTACCTATCTTACTTCATACTCTTTTATTCACTCTAACCACTGCACTGCTCTCCTTCAAATCAACTCTACAAAGCTAAACCCATGGAAAGACAGTATAAATACTGTAAATATAAACAAATACACAGTAAAAACGAACCCAATTTTATTTGTTTTCCTGTACATTGCAGAGAAAAATAAGGTTACCTAAGGGTTCTTAGCTAGAAATGATTTACTTTTCCATTATGGCTCAATGCACATAAATTACATACAGGTTACTGTTATACTAGATCTTTATCCAAATATTCTAAATAGAAATGCAAATCATTATTTTCTGTAAATGTAATCGGAGCATACACACACATGAAATTCAGCTCACAGTAATTAACTCATGAATTTTTCACATATTTTTAGCTTCAAAGCCGCTAGTTATATTTTGCATTAAAATTATAATTTACTACAATTTCAATTTCAGATTTAAATACGTGGTTATTGATATTAAAAGATTTTATGTTAAAGATTATATGTAATGTAAAGCTAAAATAAATAATCCAATTGTCTTATAAAGGACAATAATATTATTATGTACTGTTTGATAAGCAGACATATACTAATAAATGCTCCTTTGTTCAAGGATGGCCCAAAAATTAACTACATTAGACGAAAGCATGTAAAAGTAGGTATGGATGGATTTATGAAGTATTTAGTGCATATCGGATAGTTTCAATTTGAGAAGGGATTTATATATTAGTAAAGGTAGGTTGGGTTCAAGTGAGTAGGTATCGGTGGTTATCGTTTGTGTGTGAGTTGTGGACACAATGGTTGAAGGCGTTATGCTAATCCGCGGAGCAAGTGCACCTTTCAAGAAGCAATAATTCTACGTCCACCTGTCATAACATGTAAACTAACAAATCATTTGAAATTGGGAGTTCTCCTTGTTGTTCCTCCACTATAGGCACACTATCCTTTTGTAGTAGGTAAGTAAGTAGTGAGTGAGCATAATATTTAAGTTATAAAAGTGAGTTAGTGTTCCTTTTATAAGTATTTCAAGTGTATCTGTAGTTTGTAGTTGTAGTAAATGGAGAGTAGAGTAGTGTCTGAGTTTGAGAGTCTGTTATAAATTGTGTGTCCTGTTCTGTCTCCGGTCAAACCAGACGAGACGTAAGCATGTCTTTATACTATCTGATAATCTCCTAGTTGCCCATCTTTATTTTATCTCATCTAGCATTACAACACAATAGAAACTTTAATCTTATCTCTTTCACATTACTTTAGTTCTAATAAGTCCCACAATGCTATCAACGGCCTATCTCTGGAGTTGACTGTCTTTTATTTCGTTGTGATTTCTCATTTGATTCTTAACACTGATTTCAAAGGCTCTATCTCCTCCTGCCTTTCATACATAGTGTCTGCGTTTAAATAATATCTTCACGCTGCATTTGCATTAAGGCAAACACTTATAGCTTGTACATACGGCTACTAGATACTTACTAAAAGGTATTTAGACTACGTGAGTTAAATAGTTGCTATACAGAGCTACGGTAGATCACAATCCACATTATTGCAGGTTCTGTAGATAATAATGTTGGATAGGTAGTTCATAATAAGATAGAATATAGTGACTATTTCCAGTTTCATGCATAGCTAGATAGGAATAGAATGATAAGATAGGTGATTGAGATAGGGAGTTTTCGAGAGCTTAATTTATGTTATTGGAGGTCACACTCACACCACACCAAAGCAATGCAATAAACTACTAACTACATAGACTAATGGTAAGTATGTATTTTTTGTAGTTCGTCAGATTATAATATCATGTCGTAAATGGATGGTTTGCTTTGTGATGTGATGTGACTGTACTAGTCACTTTGCATGGAACATATTGATAACTATTGCAGTCACACACAGCGGAACTCCACATCCTATTCAAAAGATTTCGTATACGAACTATCATCTTTTAATCTTAACCTAACTATAAAATGTGTTATTCCACAGAATACTAGTGCACAAAACAGATAGCAGTCACATCACAAATGTTATAGAGAGATATATCAACAGAAGAAGAGTAAAGACACTAGAAATGCACTCTATTACTACAAATCATAGAGAGAGATATACTATAAGGATTTTCTTATGTTCCTTTTAGCATTAAGCATAGTTATCAATAGAAATCGTCATTTGAAAAACAGTGAGAGAGCCTGTAATTTACATACAAAGTCTGTAAATTATCTGCTAATTAGCTGTACATCTATACTGCAAATGAGATAGTGTGACTAATGAAGAAAATCTTGTTTCTATACGTAGTCTCTACTTGATATAAATATTCTAACTATGTAATACACTTTATTTTAGATAGAGATATATATGCAGTATAGAATTTAACGAGTCCATGTACCTCAGTTAAAAGAACCTTTCTGTATCATTTCAAGTCGTTTGCATCTTGACCTGCAGTCTATTTAGCTACATGGGATATGTTTACAGAATATAGTTATTTCCCTCACTTTATCATATCATAGTTGATTTTCGTTGTGCATGAGCTATAGGAATATATAGTTTCGGATATGGCAATGCAAATTCCGCGTCCTCACATAAATATATATGAAGTCTTGTGTATATAGAATTGGGCTCGTTGAACGCAATCTTTAGGAAAGATGTATGTCCATAAGTACATGTTAATGGCTTCAAGTGCACCGTCATTGCCGTTTGTTTTCGCTGTGTCACATTAGACGAGACTTGCTGTGAAGCTTATTAGCATACTAAAATCTTAATTGATTTACAGCAGGCCTAATGTTTATGCATGGATATCTCGACACTGTATCTCTCTCTCCCTATAGTAGTATGGCCTATTTAGGCATCAATGACAATTACCCGAAGCTAAGATAATCATGATAATTAGAAACAATAAGTGAACGTAATTGTCACTATCATTCAAAGCACAGGCAACCAACCATCTGATCTTCACTCCACAGCGTTATATTCTACTTAATTAACAGTCGTAATAATAACAATACACTATTACGCAATACATAACCAAAGCAAGGTACTAATGACGCATTGCTTTGTTCCCCTGATAAAAATATTATTAATCTATGCACAAGAAATGGTGATAGCTTTTTGTTTTGATGTCGAATCCACTCGACTATAATTTATGACGCGTTATGATTCGTGATACAGTTAAAAATATAAGCAAATTAACGACATTATAAATCTAATATGCAATAAATCATCGGATTACTATGCAAAGTTGATGAAATATGAACTTGGATATCATAAAAAGTTGGTAAACAAGAAAATGAATAGATACTACTTACATTTCAGTGGTTTTGGATTGCTCTGCTTGCGTCGCGACATTTTCCTTTTCAAGAAATAGACAGGAGTAATTAAATATTCTGTGTTTTTGATGCTATCATCGGGTCGGGTAAGCAATAGCGTCCGCCAAACTAACTGATTATCAACAAGTAGTAGTAAAGTACGTATGTGTGTATATTAACTTGAGTAGTATTTTTGCAAAAGTACATACACATAATGGTAAACTACGCAAGAATAAGTGCATTTACTCATCGATTGAAAATTCAACAGTTTCTTCAGCAATCTATTTCGGATATTAAATTATATTATTCAGAAGTGCATGGGGGAATTGTCTTCTATTGTCTGTAATAATTCCAGAGGAGTTTCTTTAGATTGGAAATGTACAATGACATTGCCATCCATCACTATTGCTACTTACTTAGCTCCAGTTGTGCATAATATAGTAGGCTCCTATAAATAAAGCGTAAATACATACGAGTCAACTAGAAAACAAACTTTAGTAGATAGCACTTTGTGTTGCACACACAATTGTGTTTGTATAGTTCACTGAATGTATATTTGATGGAGCTGAATGAAATTCAGAGTTTGATGTGTACAGTATTATTGTATGTTGGTTGGTAGGAGAGACTAAAGAAACACATTAATAGGAGCAAGACAAACAGAATGGGGAATGGTTGATTTGATACTGATACTAAATTACCGAAAGCTTGATGTTGTCTGTTTACCATACACGACGATCCATTTCCCGATAAGTCTTTCTATTTGAGTTCTTTTAGAGTTGTATCATTGTACTCTGTTCTATGTTAGCCATTATCTTCAAACAGTGGTTTACTTAACTTCTATGTGTATGTATGTGTATAGTTAATCTATAGATATCCCTTCCTTTTGCTTTACTTTACGTTAGTGTTTCTTCTCGTGTTCTGCATTTGTTTAATGTTACGTAAGTATGCTTTAGTCATCCGTCGGAATGAGAAGTATATCTTGAAAACATGCCATCAACTTTGCATTCACTTCAGAGTTTTTAACCCAACTCACCCACAACAACTAAATAGAACAGCAATGAGCGTATGTGTATTGCTTACTAATAATAAACGAATGTTTCATGAGTACGAATCCTCAGATTACTGTCACAGTGGATTTAAAATGTAAATACAACAAGGCAGTTCTTTTGTTTACGTGTCGATTCTCGATGTATTTGTCCTAATCGTTTTACAGTGCATCATTTTCTCTTTGTATTTTGTATAGAGAGACAAACTTTGTGGTATCATGATTGATAATATCCGTGTGTCATCCCACTATTTCTTGTTAAACTGATATTTTCAGATTACTAAGTACAGTAAGCATGTATTTTCGTAGGCTGACAATTATTTTCGTCTCGTCATAAGTACCGTTCTTCTTCTATCAAACAATGTCACACTGATTTCAATATTTTTCCCGAGATTTCTTTTACATGTAACTGTTATGGGTGTCACTTATCAATTTCCGTTTGGAAAAAAAATCTCAATGATTATTTTCAATGCAAATTGATGAGACTACGTAGAGAAACGTCAATCTATTAAGATTTTCCGTATACGTACTTACACATACACACATTTTGTAGGCACGGTAATGTTACACACACTTTAATAACTGGCTTTTGTGTGATTTAACAGTGTAGCTACAAAAGTTGTTGAATAACTCAATTGTATGTGAATTTTCAAGTAGACACTGAAGAATTTATAGTGGAGTTGATTTCCTGGAGAAAGTATTGAAGCAGTTCTAAGGGCAAATGCCCGGGCACGTTCCACGCTAACCGGCTTTTCGGAGCAACGAATAGCACTGTGTGGAGACTCTGAAATCCTGCTCAAGACTGAAGCCCTCCACGTTTTTACTCGATCCACCAACATTCGTTACTCTCCTTCTCTCTCTCCTGCAAGTTCTGTTGGGCCTACGGGCTACGGCTACTTTGCTATGCTGATACTCTTAGCCCACACTCACTACATACCTACCAATGTTACGTTAACATTGCAAGCAAACCTTTCTGTTATGTTCTAGCTCTCTGATGTAGTAAAGTAAGCTTGAGAGTTCCTTATTGCCGAACAGCTATTCTCTTGCACTCTTCTACTATTATATGTAAGTATATCCACACTCTGTAAATAAGTCTCAACCACTCCATAATGCTAGTTAACTTTTTTATGTAGTGTGTAGCTACTTGACTTGATTCTTAAGCTTATGCTACTATTACATGGACTGTTATGCCATTATTATTACGTGGGATTAGTTATAATACGTGGGTATTCCCGATTATATCAAGAATATAAGGCAATTATAACATAATAGTGTCGTTTCATTAAGAACTTACCTATGAATGACGTTTATAACATTTCTTAGTAAATCCGCCTACATCTATTCGGTAATTATAATTTTGCATAAATATCATTATACGTATTATGTGTGTCGTTATAATTTTCTATAAGGTTAATCATTAAATCTTCCGAGCTTAGTTTAATTAAAGAAAAGACAAAATTGCTTATAAACTTATATGAATGATATTAATCTAGTACTACATAGGTACATATCTCTACTATTTGAAGTATATGATGTTAAATATTAATTTAAACTTGTGGATTTATATAGGATTGAAAACGTAAAAGTATAGGATTGAAGATAGAATGGTATATCAGGTGCTATGCTATCTCAAGTCATGTATGTCTTAGTAAAGAAGTTGAAGCACCGAAAATGTTAATTTAATAAAGTTCTGATGAAATATCTAATTTTGGTATCATTTATGGATTAAAGTTTGTTTTAACTGACAGCGTTGATCTTTGATGGATAGAATAGGTTTGTAAGGCCATGGAGAATGTTAATTCCTGAACATTAAGTTTTAGTTGATAGAATTTAATATGTAAGTTGGACTTTTGGTTGGCTGTGAGTGAGGGTTATAGAGAAATACCAATGGTTCACATCTTACATGAATTCAGGATAAATAAAGATTCACGAAGAGAGAGCATGAAAGTTATTTATCTAACTATCTTTCACTGTAAACTTGCCTATGATGACAAAAAATGCGAGTCAAAGTCCGAACAAAGGAATAGATTGCATTGGTTTGGCTTTGTAAACTCCTTGACATGAGACAGTATCTGTACTACGTACATATTTCTGAGATTAGTACGTATATGTGTAGTATTGTCATATCTGTTGATGAAGTTATGGCATGCTATCTGTGAGAATTATAAAATAACTTTAATTATTAGGATATGTCTTGAAAATGTGAGATTATTGATGCATCTACTCGTCTGAAACTGTAAGCTCATCTTATTTATTAAAGTTCTATTATCTGCTATCTACATTTATATGTATCACCATTGCTATCTCAGGAATAAACTGAGGTTAATACAGAATACTTTTTATCACTATAATATTTATTTAATTCACATTACAGAAATATTATTACAGCATGGAACGAGAAGAGCTACCTCTGCTGATGAATCCCATACATAAAACATAACTGTCTTCTCTCAGTTCCTATCTCGACTCTGTTTGTACTCTCTCTTCTTCTTCAGATGCGATAACTGTGATAACTACCTAATAAGAATAATTGATGATTTCTTATCTTATTAGTTTGTGAAGCTTTAATTATATGACAATGCCTACAGCTCTAGCCTCCAACCTCAACAATAATTATTACAATGGCCATTAAACAATAAATATTCTTGATGTGCTTGCATGATAGATATTAATATCCGGCTTAGGTATTAACATTTTAATGAGTTGCGCGAGCAAGGTATCACCTTTTACACATGTGAAGGCATGGCACCTATAAATATGTAAGTTACTATATGTTCATGTCATGGATTCGTCTTCAACTTTCAATCTACTACGTGATATAATGAATGCAATAATATTTTCCCTGCTAAATTGCACTGTGCTGCTTCATTGATAAAAAACCTTTTTTTTTTCATACACTAAAAACTACTCTAGCCACTAGAAATGTATGTTATGTACATAATATAAGTGCAAATAGGTCTATCTATCAGCACAGTGTCGAAATAATATGTAAACCGAATCTAAATGACCTTATCATCAATACTAATCTATAGAACGGAATATAATAATCTTCAGTTACTATCATCCTGAATGACGCAATGTGAGATAAAATTGATAACTATTATGATCGTGTTCATTGATTGGGTAGTTTCTGTATCCTGTACAAATGGCGTGTGAAGCACCGCTGGAATATCTTTGTATTCATTAATTTCCCAGTTATTTTATCGTTATGTAGATAGACAGAGGAGATAAAGATTCCTCTGGAAATTGTTACAGATAAAATTTTGTTGCCTAAATATTAGATTAATGCTTCTCCGTAACATAAAGTTATTCTTACCTCTATTAGCAGGTAATATTTACAAAACACCCTTTTTATAATACAATGCAACTAAAACTAAGGTGAATTATTTAATATGCTTTGCATGATATTTTATGCACTTATTAGGATTCGTCTTCTGTCTCAGGTTTTATGAATTGGCATAATGGCGAAATGCATTATTATTAAAACTGAAAATGTATATGTATCTTACGAGCGATTATGATAATCAATAATCAGCAAGAATACGTCAATATATTTAACGATCTACGTCGCATGTAATGTATAATTGATTGTCTGATGGAGAATGATAGGAACTAAAATGGAGATATGTGGAGATAAGAGGCTTAAATAGGAAAAAAATATCACAATATTTCAGTATTCTCGGGAATTGCACGAATAAGCTCTTATACAGCACATAATGACAATAATATAAAAGTGTCCCAAAAATATATTATCAACGAGGATGTATATAGCCGAGCGAGGCGTAGTTAAACTATAAATTGAGTAAAGTGCCTACTTACTGGGGGATAATCATTAATAAGGCTGACAAGAGTGAGACAGATAAAAGCTAATCGATACTTTACTTTTGTTCATTTCTTGAAGGTTACTTATTGGGTAATTGAATCCTAGTCGACTAATCGCCACAGCTAAGTACAGATAGAAACACTGCTGATTGTAATTGTAATTGTGAGCTTCAAATCACTTAACAAGTTTCCTACATCAAAACATCAGTCTTGAAAAGACTTGATTCCCTCTGAGATATTCCTCCATTGCTGAAGAAAGACTCAGTTATTGATGTGTTTTACTATATCACACAGCACTGTATTGTGTAGATACAATGGTTTTAGTTTCCACTAGAAGAGCAGAATCTCTATCTGTTCTCTATATGTTATAATGTGGTTCGTTATCTTAATTTTCCTGGCTTTGTTTGCTTCCTCTGCACGACTTGCCGATGCTGATTGGAATTCCTTGCGTTGACATTTTGAAAGATATGGTCTATTTGTAGACGTCTCCTTTCTTTGGATGCCATGTCACGACGCACAGAAGGATAAGGGGAAAGTGACACTGACTTTGACTCTTACTCCTCTGATTGTCAGTTGCCTAACTAGTCCTGATGTATTACGGGGGCCTTATATTGATTAACTTCTATGGCATGGACACGATGCATCTGCAGCACCACCGTCCTGCCATTTCCAACCACAATTCCCGAATTACAGATATTCTAAGATTTTGTCTATATAAGAAGTCTTAACAGAAAATTCTACGTTCTTCATTTTATGTCATTCATACTAATTTTATAGATGCATCATAACTTCAAAGTTAGAATAGGTATCCGTTATAATTACTGATTTGCCCTTATCCTTATCTTTTTATTGTAAAATTGTAAAAATATAAAAGACATTACACACTGAATAGAGTAGCGTTTTCGAAAAAAGACAAAAAAAAACTACAAAAAAGAAAACAATTAGCTGATTCAGATTTTGAGAATTTTTTTAGCACGATTCTTCTTGTCCTCGCAAGGAAAATAAATGCTAATTACATTAAAATGTTAACATAATATAATTATCAGTATCATTTTCACTGGAAAAATAAAGCACAACATTAAATACCATCTAAAATCACATTTGATCCTAGATTGAGATGGTATATTGTGAATATGTAAAGGCACCCAGGTAAGCTAAAAGATTGTATAAGGATTGGGATTATTATAAAATGAATTTATATGAGTATAATATAATTTTTTGCCATCATTATGTGCATTGGTATGATTTATCTGCAGACTGGTGATTAAAGTTCATGTAAAAGTTGTGGTGGTGTCACTGTAGCTCCTGCATCAGTAACTTTTCCTACCCCGTGACTAACAAGACAGACGAACACTCTTCTCCTAGGCTAAGTTCTAGTTCTACTAATAATTCTAAGCTGCTACTGATAAGGCATATCCGCATATTATATATTCATATCTGTTTTATTAGACAGCGGGAGTAGTAGATGGAAAACATCTTGTGTTCTATCATCAAAGATCATCTCTTTCGTCTCCTTCTTAGGCTTATTCGCTTGAGTGATGCTGACGTAACGTTCAGTTGAAAGTTGACTGCAGATGATAGATAGATCTTTGAAAGTTGCACATAGCTACCTACTATTCATTAGATTCATTACTAATACTAGTGAGCATATACGAGATTTAGGCACTCGCACTACACAACCCTCTGTGTTGGTTGTTGCTTGTTATTCTTTGAGCTAATCTCATTTCTGCTACAGTCCCTCAACTACATACACTCGACTTCTGCTCCTCTCCATATTCCGACTTCACTGAATTATATTCCTAGATTGTTTTCATTTCATTTTCATTTCCCTCTATCTTTATACTTTCTTGAGTCAACTTGAGCTAATAGCAAGTCCTGGAAATGCATAACAGTCATATCATGTCATCATCATCTTTTCCCATCTCGTCAACCGCACCAACTAATAGTAGTGTACATTCTATGATATTTTGACTATATGAGTTATTGTTAGTCTTTTCACTATCTATACATTTCCAAGAGATCACAGTCTACGAAATTATCTACTGAAATGTATCATTTGCTTGAAACAAAGTGATGGTTGCTCCCAGGGCACATTTATAATGTCCTGTGTTTTGTTAGCTTACCCGTTGCTGGTCAATAGCAGATAACTCTTGCATCATCAATAATACTCAAGAACTTGAATAATTACAAATAGTTCGTATTTCATGATTCATTAATACATTGACTTCTAATTTGACCTCATACCGTATCTTATACGCTATTGATTAACAATGGATGCTACACTTGGTAACTAAAATATAAATTCATTATTACTAAAGGATAATAGTAACAGAAGATTGCAGCGCAAAACTAATAATCTTTAAAAGAGAGTGTGTTTTGGGAATGACACCTCTCCGAATTCTCACTTAGCACTCAGAACTCAGAAGTTACCTTTGTGTATTCTGCCGATACGTTACTGTACCTGCATTTTTAATTAATACTTTCATAATTTCGCTAATTAAAATTTAAAGCTTTAATTTGATTGCGAAGAGCTTTGTTTCAGTATCAATTTTGAATTGTAATTGTCCCTTGTCGCCTTTTGGAATCAGAATGATTTATTTGGAACACTGATTGACAATAAAACTTGAAAAGAAAACTGAAGGTGGGTAAAAAAAGGCATCAAAATCTTAATTCTTATACAACGAACTTGACGTATCGAAGTATACCTATAGAAAGACTTAGGTAGTCATTAGTCATTAGTGTAAAATTATATCAACTCTTTCGAAAGTAAACCCGGTCTGTTTATTAAACAGTTTCCTATTCTACAGCTGTTTATGGAATCAATGAGCAGTGAACAAAACTAGACGCAAAATTTATGTTGGATTTTATAAAGCATGAAGTCTAGTACGTAAGTGAGTGGTACAATTGTAATAAATCTACTTTATACATGCTCTCTGATTGAGTTTGGTGCACTGTCTGATTTTGACTGTGTAATTACAGCAAAACGAGCCCATGTGGATTAAGCTAAGCCCGAATCTTTGATGGGTTTATATGCCGCAACTAATCAGAATTCGCAAGGTAACAGCCGTGTAAATGCTAGCTAGAGTATGGGAGAAAAAGTCGAGCAATTATTAGCGTGAATTATTCAAGTGTTGCTCACTTGACATGGAGGGCCGAAGGAGGGCAGACGAGTAGGATGGTCTTCTTGGCTACTCCCGTTGAAAACAATAGAAAATAATTGTTTAGATTCTCGAGCTAGAGCGTACATACATGAAGAAGAGGAATAATTCAGTTGCAGAATTCACAGCATGTGTATTAGTAGGGCTTGTAACTACATACTTCTATAAATTATCAAATGAGACTATCGGGAACTTTTTGGCTCTCTTTTTATGACACGGTTACTGTGTTCGCGATAGACGCATACACATTGCCCTGAACATTGTAAAAGGCGAGCTAGCTGCTGCTACTCGGCACGCTCATCACATAATGAATTGACTGAATATGTAATTGCATTAAGGATTCCATCTATTTTTCACAAGTAATATCTTTTACTGGCTTCAGAAGGGAAACTGTTAAATATTTCATCAGTTTTAATCCCCGTACTTATTCTGGTGTAACTCACTCATTTCAACTTTGAAATTCGTTGGTGCTGTGGAGAAAACAAACCATTTGTTTAAACTCCGTGGGAAATCATGCTGAAGTATTTATGAGGGCCTTTGGCCAAATCGCATTTTTACATCGAGGTGGCGGATCATAAATGACTTCATGTCGGCCCCTTTATTCAACTAGGCCTATGACTTTATCAAACATTCACAAGCCTATTCCACACATGCCCTTTGCTCCCACTCCTCTCCAAACAATTACAAATCTCCTGCTTTAAAATCTCATCTAAAAAAGAAAACTTTCCCAGAAGCCACTTTTTAAAACACTAATTATTCATCGTATTTAGCTCGACCAAGCAAATTCATAGTGATTTGCAATAGAAACACTTCCTACCTACAAACACATTTCTACGGACAAAAAATATTCGAACCATACTTACGTGTCAATTAATAATGCTATTTATCTTAACAACTTCACTTTTACAGTCATACAGGCACCACTATTTGAGTCTCCACTTAACTTTTGCAAATGTATCTGCACCAATTGCTCCGACACTACACGCGCAGAAAACCAATTACTTTCCCATTGGTCCAATAACAGTCTAAGTTTACTTTATAAATTATTACTCGTTTAATTTCTTCCATACATACGCATGTTTTTCAAGTCCTGTTTTCTTCATTCTAAGCAATCAGTACCACTAATTGCAAGTTTATCAATTGTGGTCAGTACCAGTACCTACACATTGTTTTAATATATAATATCAGTAAACCCACAGTACACGTACTTACTTTATCTGCAATTTGTTTACAATTTATTTACCAAGAAAATATTGACGAAAAATGGGACAAATACATCTTAAGAAAATATATAGGGGTTTATGAAAGCTATCTACGACCACCAACTTTGCTAATCAATGCCTTGTATTATTACCAACGCAGTGTATTGTTTCATTTTTCATAGTCTCCTGCCTGACATCTCATCATAACATATCCTTCATATTAATATAATAGATAACAATAAGATAGCTTTAGTTAATGGTAAATTTATTTAATAGCTTCGTAAACAATCTATGCTCTAAACATTGTAATATGATACTACTATGTGTTGTTGCAGAATGAGATTTGTACTTAATAGTGTGAATGGTATAAAGAGTAGAGTGGAATAGCGTTGCATAAGTCCCGAAAATGCGCATTGTCGCCGTGTGCCATCTTCTTGTACAAAAGGATCATCTTATGCTATGTAGTAAAGTTCCCCCGTCTTATTTGTACACAAACCTACTTGGATATGGGTTTGTTGTCTTATTTTTGAATGGTTTGAAAATAGTAAAGTTAATGACAATTATGAGAAACAAAAATATCAAAATTTGGATATTGTGCTGTGTGTTTGTAAAAGAATTAATTGTTTTGTAGCTTCGTAGTAGTGGCCTTGTGTATGCTGCAGTTTGCAAGATACTGAACATCTGATTTCTATTGATCATAACTTCATAACAACATTGTGTGTTCTTGTGTCTTGTGTTACTTCGCAGTATAGTATTATGAGGTTCAAAATGTAAACAATGACATTATGTCATACACTACACATTATAGCTGCAGTAAACAATAAATTAGCATTTACTTCAAAAGCATTCATCACGCAAACCCTTTACTATTTACGTTAAAAGCATAATAAGTGATGCTTCGTTTCATTTTTTAATTTGATACAAGATGAGAAATCAGACTGCTGGATATCAAATACCATCTGAAAGCAATAAAAAATCAGAATATAACTCCATTGCCGATATATCCTAATTGGCCGATTAATTGCAACTTACAATACCTATGCATTTGCAATGTTTTTACTTTATCTCATCATCTCCAAAAAGAATAGTATTGAATACCTTTAAAATGTGTGATGAAGTTTATACGTCATTTATATACACAAGGTCAACCTTCAACCAAGATCTGACTTTTCGTGAAAAGAAATAGCTCGGTTAACTACCCACACTCAATCCTTGTTTCAGTCGAGTCGCATAAAATAATTTGTCAATTTAAGATTTTACTATGTGAGAGCAATCGTGTGTTGTATTTACTATACAGTTGCAAGTGAAATGAAATTTTATGTGAGAAAGAAAGAAAACAACAAATAATAAATGCATAAAAATGTCAGATGCCTTTCCTACAATTGCCTTAAGGAAGGATCAGAAAATGATTCAACCATTATTTGAGACAATTGCAACAGGTAACGATCTGCGGTTGTTTTTCTGGGATTAAAAATTACGCTTTCATTACAGTATTACCTGTGTATCTCTATTCTGTATAAACGAAAAGCTTAGGTTTATACATAAATTACAAACAAACTGCCATATATCTAGTAAACAACAGCAATGTCATTTTATGAAATTGCAACTTTTATTCTATACCTAGTTAATTTTAATTGACTTGGTTCGCCCTATACTTTTACTTCACTGAGATTAATCTTAATTAATTTAAGGCCCAAGTTGTAGCATGATATTTGGGTAATAAATTCACTTTTGATGCTAATTTACTAGTATGTGTAGTAACTTTTTGTTGTGAATTTTAGGTGTAGTGGACTGCCAGACTATCAATTTGCAATCTTTATCACTACTCGAGAATCAGGTCTCTCATTCAATCCCACCTTTCATCGGTGCGAGTAACTCTAACGAATCATCTCTAACACAAGGTCAATACCTACATAGTTAAAATCACTGTATCTGTATACATTCGCCATTTCTCTCTCTCTCTCTCTAAGAATATAAAGTGACGGCGATATTTATGATCTCACAGGACAACTGCCTTTTGACGAAGATGATGTATTTCAATGTGGACGATGTAAAAAGCAATTTACATCCCTTCCCCTTTTTGCACATCACAAACGTGAAGAATGCTCCAGCTCGTCTACGAATAATAAGGCCTTTAGCAGATTGGAAACGAATTCTAAGTCAATTTTGGAAGTAGCTGGCTCTTCGATAGTATCTCAATCTTCCAATCAGTTAGATGAAGTCTGTACCCAAGTGCTAAATGCTATTCCTCATGCCGAGGGTAATAGTTCTCCAGTCTATTTAAATTCATTAAACTCTGCTCCTTTGTTTCACATCGCTCCTTCAGTAGTTCTTGGTGATGAGACGCTGTCTTTCATTCCAATTGATCAAAATGGGCAATTATCACATTTTGTTTCGGGACATAACGGATCGCAAGTAAGTTGACATGGTATATTATTGTTAGTACGTTTAATAACATGTACAATAAAAACTGACGAATTTCTCCGTAGCCAATCTGATTGCTTATTGAAACAAATAAAATGTATCTGAGAGTTTAAATAAAGTGGCAATTGTATTGTAATGTACTTAAAATGAATCGTAATAATTTTCAGGTGTTATCCGTTTCGGAAAATGACTTAAACACTCTGATAAATTCTGGCGAACGTTTCCACATTCAATCAATTGAGCAAAATGGGTCACCCAGTAAGTAATTCCTCGATTGAAAACGAATTGTAATGTAATGAACAGTTAAATATTTTTGAAACTAACTCTGAAATTGTTGCAGAATTCGACACATGGGATATATCTCACTGCTTCGGTAATTTCTCCATCAGGGAAAGGATCTTCTAATGTCCATATTATTGCAAATGTACCAAGCGGAGAGGAAGAATTTCCTACGGGAACTGAAAGGAGAGTTATTGCTAGTGAGCCAACAGAGTCTGATTATGGAGACAGTTCGCGATTAGTTACGAACAATCAGATCTCTTCTTCAGATGCAGCCAAAGAGAAATTAGATAATAATGATGGTCAGAGAAATATTGTCATTAAGCAAAAACCAGCAAATGATGATGATATAGTCAAAGCTACTAATAAAAGTATTAAACCAAATGGGATAAAAAATTGTAAGCCCAAAACTACAATTAACGTTACTCAAGAAAACAAGAGTAAGAAAATTCCTCCATCGAAAACTCAAGCAATAAGCGCGTCTCAACAAATTCCGATTCAACAACGAAAAGTAAAAGAGATAATTTCATTTTCAAACTGAAAATACACACACTTGATTACTGTATTGTAAAATCTGTTGTTTAGTGCGACTACTGTGGAAAACAATTCAAGAAATTGTTTAATCTGCATCAACACATACGGTCACACACCGGAGANAATACACACACTTGATTACTGTATTGTAAAATCTGTTGTTTAGTGCGACTACTGTGGAAAACAATTCAAGAAATTGTTTAATCTGCATCAACACATACGGTCACACACCGGAGAAAAGCCTTTCCACTGTTTAGTGTGTGGTCGGGGTTTCACCCAAAAATCTAATGTCAAGAAACATATGCAAACTCACAAGGTACTTACTTATTTCCCAACTTATACTAAATGACCCCACTCAATTGAGAAACCTACTAATGATGATCAAATATCATGCACATGAATTTTGATCTTGAGAATATTTTTAACAGGTGTGGCCAAAAATCAAATCAACACTTCCGAAAGAACAGATTTCAGTGAAAATGAAAGATAATGTCGACACATCAGCAGAGGTAAGAATCAGGCTTAATTTTGGTATAGAATATAAAGGTACACATTATGTGTCCTTGCCATTCAGATGTGTATTTCCTGTAATCAAATTGATGTCTACTTTGTTGTTTATGTTAAGATTGCCGATGGAGATGTTGAATACGTTGTAAATAATATTTACGTCTGTCAGTACTGTGAATCAATATTCGAAAATTATCACAAGTTAAAGACTCATTTGTCCAGCGTTCACAAGCAAGAAAAGGTATCATTACATGATGTTTTCCGTTTTCTTCCAATATTGGGACAAAATCAGTTTAATGATGAAAGGACATGCTGCATTATGATAAATGCTTTCTTTCTTTAGCTCTTTAAATGCATTCACAAAGACTGTGTCGCTACCTTTACAGAAGTTGAGAAATTGATATCTCATATGAAAACACATGAAGCAGAACTGGAATATCAATGTCAAAATTGCCCGAAAAAGTTTCGAACTTTGTTTGATCTCGGGTCTCATCAGTATTGTCATCGTTTGTATCCGAACAAAGTGTCTACATGTCCTCCAAAGTAAAATGGCAATTTTTTATGAGAAATTGCTCGAATTTCCTAGAAAAATAAATGTTTTATTATATTATAGGCAATACCGTTGTTCAAAATGCAATAGCAAGTATGCGTCAGCAGAGGCCTTGAATCATCACTTATTAACCTCGTCCCATAATTACCCGTGTTCCCTATGTCATTTGACATTCGTCTGTGAAAGATATCTCCGTCGACATCTCAGAATTCACGGAACTGGAGAGCATTTCAAATGCGAATTATGTGGGAAAATGTTTAAGACAGGTAGGAAAAAGTTACGCATACTGGTCAACATAAATTATTATTTGGAACCTGAAATCGAAAACTAGATATCTAGCATAATATGTATACTTATTTTTGTGTTTAGAAAATTATTTAAAGAGCCATTTAGTTATCCATTCAGATGTAAAGCCATTTGATTGCGAAACCTGTGGAGCCGTTTTCAACAGGCGTGATAAACTTACTCGTCACAAATTGATGCATGACAATAGAAAGAAATTCAAATGCCCATTTAAGAACACAGGATGCGCCAGGGAATTTTACAGAAAGGGTAAACTCACCATGAACAAAGTCAACTAACAAAAATTCTCATTGACGATTTTAATGTTTCAGATAAGCTGAAAGATCACATGCTATCACATTCCAGAAAAGTATATCTTTGCGTGAAATGTGGGAAGACGTTTTCATGGCCGACAAGACTTCGTCACCATCAAGCAGCACATCATCCTGAAATGCTTGCTAATACAACTTGCCAAAGCTGCCATAAGGTTCACACAATCACACAATCTACTTTTTTAATCGTGAATGCAATAAATTACATAAAACTAGAGTAGCAAACACTTTTTTCTTCATTCAGATATTCAAGACAAAGCATCATCTGAAAATACATCTGTGCAAAGGGGCCGAAAATGTCGAGAATGACAGTTCTCAATTTTCAAAGAGTGGTCGAAAAAGAATGAAGATGAAACTAGATGAAGATTACGACGAGGAAGAAGATTATGCATTAGATGATGTTCAAGAAATAGTGCTGTACACTGATTGTGATATAGAGGAGAGTAGTGGGAGTAATGGTGGCGATAAGCAAGATGCCATGTTCAGTGGATTATCCCAGCAAGAACACGATGCAGATGACCCTGAGACAATGATTTTGACCAGATACTCTGAACCGGATGTTATTGTCAATGATGAACTGGCTAATGAAGAAAATCCAGACGGAGTTCTCAGTACAATGGAAATCACGTTCGAAGCAACTGTTGATGCTCCCATGGATCCTTTGATGGCTGGAGATTAATTAATTTTAATCATGTTATTGGCCAGTAGTGTTGCGGACTGTGTGTACAATATTTTGTAATTAGAAGTACCTGTCGATTTGTGTTGTGAACTAAACCTATTTAAACTTACATTAGCAATAATCGTCATTTTTAACCAGTAAAATTACTGTGTAAAACGTCTTAAGGTATTTGATGAGAGAAATGAGAACGTTACATTTGGATCCGTTTAACTCAGTCAGTACGTACAGTACGCAAAACTACTCACGTTATATTTATTTTCATTTTCAAGTGCCCTTTTCATTTATTTATTACTTTTCTTTTTTTATTTTCTTATTAGCAGATTATGTTTTTAACACTTTTTGTTACCAATTTTTCCAAGTACTGGAAAGTGCATGGATCCACGTAGTCTAAGGTATTTTCGGGACAACGACTTGTCTTTTTTACTCCTGTCATTATAAGAGTTCAATTTTCCTTTTTATTTGGTTTACCCTTTCCAGCAATACTATTTCTTGAATAAAGTTACTTCGCTAAGAATTTACTCATCTGTCATTCAATCTGCTATGATTATAAATTAGAGGTGACAAATACTTATTTGGCAACATATAAATTGTCTTTTTCGAGGAATTCCTTCTAAAAATAATTTTTCAGAAAGCTACCTTCTTAATCTTTTGTAACCTATTCTTATGATATAGTGTCATGCTCCGATGCATGTGGATTATAATTATGGATTACTGCTTGCGCTCAGAGTCAAATTGCAGTAGAATTCCTGGTCAGAGAGTACAGCTTCATATACAATATCTGTAAAATAAAAATCCTCCCTTAAAATCTTTCATTAACATTATCATGCGCTTCAAATTAAATTCAGCATCATATTATACTCCAGAAGCATTCTACTAAAAGACAGGTAAGGTATGGTATACTATACTAATGGGTACAATCAGAGTGGCTATGGTAAAATATAATATGATGACATGCATGATGCATGTCATGATTTTGAGTTTTTAGTTGCAACTTGCAAGTGCCATACAGTATAGCAGCTTTCTCCAAGATTTCATTATCAAATGTATAAAGAAGAATTTACTCTGAATGAACATTAGATTCTATTTGATAATGTGGTAGACAGTAGACAGTAGTTGGCAAAGTAGACTCTTCTAGGCCCTTGGCCCTTGGTAGATCATATCAGCTGAATGTGCAATGTGTCTATGATAGTAAAATGTGTCAAGAACAGTAGATTCTCTCTCTCTCTCTCTCTCTCTCTCTGCCCCTCTCATTATGTTTTGAAATCATTTGACTATTTGCGTATATAGATTTAATTTAAAAGTTAAAAGTTTCGAACTTTGTTTGATCTCGAGTCTCATCAGTATTGTCATCGTTTGTATCCGAACAAAGTGTCTACATGTCCTCCAAAGTAAAATGGCAATTTGTAATGAGAAATTGCTCGAATTTCCTAGGAAAATAAATGTTTTATTATATTATAGGAAATAAATTTAATAATAAATAATAAATATTATACTAATAATATGAAGCTGGGAAGGGAGTTATTATATAATATTCACGTACAAAGAATCAAAGAATTATTACTCTCTTCGGCTGATTTGTCGCCTCAATAACCAATATAAATAAAAAATGACTCATTCTGTCAATTCTATCGCTGTAACACTTTGTCTACATATCTGTACGTGGGGAATATTCAATTTCAAAGTCAAGAGCGAATGTATTCTTCCAAAACTACGAATGAAGGATGGCAGAATTATTGCCTTGAACTTATCCCGAACAATTACACAATAATGCAATGAATAATGACAGCTCTCTTTTTCTGCAGCGAATCAATACTGATCACTCTATGATTGGGCAGGAAATGCTTACTGAATGGTTTCTTAGCCAGTCCTTTAACTGCTACTGAAGTGTAGGTGTAAGGTGTGGCAAATCTCGTTTAAGTTGCTACCGAAGGCATAGGAATAATTATAATGGCTCTGCTGAATGAAAGCTGTTTTCTATTTGATACTACTTGTACAGGGACAGTAGTAATGTGAAAGTACAATGTGATCCAACAACGGTCTATTAGTGCTACGGAATTTATACTTTTTATGTAAAATGAACTTTCACAAATTTTGTTCATAAATTACATTTCTTAATCAAAGTGGAAGTACTTGCGCTAATATTTTACAGATTCGACCAGATAAACTATGAAAATTTCAGAAAAAGATTATCCTGTGTGCACTGTGGTTTTTCTTAAAGTTTGTTCAATTACATTAGTGCTCTTAACTCTGTGTTTCCCTTCTTCTGCTCAAATCAACGTACCCTTGTCTGAAAACTTAAAACCTTTTCTCATCGCATTTAGAATATTTGGATGGTTTGAAGTCACTGTAATCGAAGGAAATCGCCCTGGTACTTACATTTACACTGCCAGTGTTCTAAATACTTAACTTTATGACCATTATTAGTTAAAATTCATTTAATGTTGAAAAAAGCATTGAAAATTATTATTATTAGTTGCCTTGTTATATAAGATTATATTAGTAATGTAAAATGTTACTTTGTACATGTGTAAGAAAAATAAGAATAGGAAAAGGCCTTAGCTGACTACAATCATGGTAATTAAGACACAATGCGTACTTATGATAGGTATTCTAATAGAGGCAGCGAAAGTAGTGAGGCTAGATCGGCAACGAATGAAATTAACGAAAGTAGATGGTTTTGCACGGTAGAGGTGCACTTAGCTTTGGTTTTGTAATAACACAAGTCAATGCATTTTGCTGACAAAGTAATTTAATGAGACTGAAGTATGTTTGTTTTTGGAATTTTCATGGAAAGTGCATGTAAAGCTGAAGAGTGGAGATGAAAATGTGAGATCAATGAAGGACTACTATGGTGCACAGATAGAAATAGCTGAGCTACGGAGTTCTTCTTCGGAGTCTTTCATAGAAATCCCACCAGATTCTACCCTAATGCATTCATCAAATCGTAAATTTCATTTTATCTGCTTTGTGGATTCCACGGAATTTCTACTCTTGAATTCAAAGGTGCGTATCTATTCATGTTTCATTAGTCTAAAAACGTTCTTATATAGAATGGATTTTTTGTTGAAATTTTCCCTTGAGAGTTTTCCTTCTGCATTTCATGACCCCCTTATTTTTCAGTTTTCCTCTAAAACTAGCATTTTCCATGCAAACTCAATTGGAATTTTTAATAGCTCTAAAATTATACAGAAATTACATACTCTGAACATTTACTTGTCAAGGATTTTTGTCCGCTACATTTTCCGCTTTTATCTAACACACTACGACAAGGGAATATTACTTTTTGCATAATAAAAATCCAACAGACTGCAGGATAAAAAATTGTGCCTTCAATAATTTAACAAACCTTTTGCTAATGTAAAGAAAAATAAAATCCTTGCATACTTATTAGGTATGTATGTGCTTCCAAGATTAGGTCCATTATTTGGTAGCTTCACAAATATTATGATGGAATAATGTGTTTTAAATAGATTTTCAATTTTCACTTCAACTCTTTACTAATCATCATTCCTTTCAACAATACGGAGGTCTCTACAGACAAGATTTTTAGTCAATGGTTGAAAGTTTTCTCCACTTTCCCTTTGAATATTGATAGCGAGATATATTTTTCTGTGCAGCACAATTCTTCAGATATATTGACGGTAAGTTGTGATTGATGTCAAATGTTTATTCTTAATGATGGGCTGACTACCTTGATTGCAATTTATTGAGGATGAATAACAAATGGATTATTAATAGATATACGAATGCTATAAAATATGTGAGAATTGTATGTCAATCCTCAAGCGCCTTTGTGATTTCAACACGAGTAGCTCAGCAGAAATAAAGACTGACTGTTTCATGGACAAGTATCAAAGGAGAAGGGATTTGAATGGAACCGTTTTCAATGTTATTGGTGTTGATGTACTTTACGTATAGTAACTTACTTTTAAAATACTCCAAAAATGCCTTTCTGCAATAATTTCTATAAGGATCTTATAATTTAAAGGTGCAGCCTTTCTATGTCAGTTTAAGTTTGGGGGCTAATAAAACGCCTCAAATCTATGGAGGAATGCTTGCTGAACTATTTTTATCGTTAGCAGTAGACTTGAATTTCACGTAAGAAATCTACTCGTATCAAACAATATTTCAAACGTTTCTTCAAGCAAATATTATTTGAAACCAAAATTAAGGGCTTCGTTTCTACAGGTATTCCTTACACATTCTGAATGGCTACCAGTACGGATCATTTCTTAATGGAACTTGGAATGGTATGATAGGTTCCTTGTATAGAGACGAAAATGATATGACAGTTTCGGAAGTTTCTATTGCATCCGACCGCCTTGAATATATAGACTTTACTATGTCATTCGACAATGTTGGGTTTGTTTGTACTTATTTATAATACCTACTACAAAATGTGTGAAATATTTATACACATCTAGAAGTGTGAAATTATGAGTTTCCAAGAATTATATCAGTGAATTACGTTTCTGACAAACTAAGAATATGTTATAATGTACAGTCGGAAGATATACATTCGCAAGACACGCCAAGAAAAGAAAATTAATTGGCACTTCTTCAGTAATCCATTTACGCCATATCTTCATGCAAGTATCGCCGTGTGTGCTGTGGCATTGACAGGTTTCTTTTGGGCTTTTGTCAAAATCAAGGAAAATAGAAATGAAATGAGTTTCGCAGAAGCGTCTTGGCTCATTCTATCATGTCTCTGTCAAAAAGGTAATACCTACCTGTAAACCTTGTATGACCTTATCTGTATTTACTCGCTATCTTTAAAAGCTTCTACAGGTGACAGGTTTCATACAAATGCTATTTCTATGAAATATTTAAGAATTCATCTTTTGTTTTCAGGCTACCATTGTATACCCAAGGGACACAGTGTAAAAATGTTATTTATCATAACGTATTTTACTTCTTTAATTCTATTTTCGTGCTACTCAGCAACCTTGACCTCACAACTTTCGGTCGTACCTGCTGTAAAACTTCCATTTAATGATTTAGCTGGCCTGGTAAAAGCAAAAGGGTGGCTAGGAGGTCCCATTAAAGGGGATCTTTCGCATATTTACATGGAAGTATGGTTTTAAATTCCTTATGGATCTCGTTGTTAATAAAATAAGAAATACTACATATTTAAAAACAATAGTTGTATTTAATGTTTTTGATCATAATGAAATGAATATTAAAGGAATAATGTCAAACACTATTTACAGAAAACCTGTCCCGAGATTTTGAGGAATTCTACGGGTAATTCCAATATTCAATGCCAATTGTTAACTCAGATGTGGGTGAAAGTCGTCCACAGAGATGATTCTTAACCTTCCTTCTAGCTCTGAAGAGGGTTTGAAGAAAGTTTTGAAAGGAAGATTTGCCTTTATATCAACGAGTACTGGGACTAGATACCGCATCAACAATTTACTTAACGAAAGAGATTCTTGCTATATTCATGAAATGGATGGAGACTACGTATTGTCTAACTTGGCATTTGGGCTGAGGAAAAGAAATCCTTACAAATTTTTAATTAACTACAAGTAGATAAACAAACTAAAAACACGTCAACATCTGTTGATTTTCATTTCTAAAATATTATTATTAGTTTTCGCTTATTTGCTAGAGGTGTACAAATATCCTTAATTGTTTCAGATTATTGAAATTGTGGCAATCTGGAACGATTCAAAGATTGAAGAAAATTTGGGTTCCTCAAAGGAAGATCTGTGGTTCATCCTCAGTGTTCGTCGATATAAATTTGTATGACATAGCTGTAGCTCCTCTTGTTTTACTTATGGGTCTTACATTTAGTTCACTTATGTTTGTCTTGGAATGGTTCTCGAGTTTGTGTCAATACCAACGATCCGGCTATCAATTAAAAGTATAGATGAACAATCATTTTGAATAAATATCATAGATTTTTTTCTATATCATATAGTCTCATCATATAATTGATTATTGATTTTTCTCCAGCATGACAATGCTCATGTATATTTATAAAGCATAAGGATTGTATTTCGGATAATCTAAAGTTATTGTAAAATTCAGAATAGAGTCATACGCAAGATTTCAGTGAAAAGATAGATTTTCTCCGGTTTTCAAGCATGCAATTTAGCGAGTATATTTAGCTCACAAAAAGGCTTAGTGAATTTAGTAGATTTTTATATAAAAAAGTAGTTTATCTACTTATGTTTGTGAATCTGTTCAGAATCGCGTAGCTAATTTCTTATGAAATGTGGGAGAGTGAATACTAACTTAGGAGTTGGAGCCAAAATGAATTACTGTATGTATGATTTGATTTGGGATTTAGAAGTCTGAGTAAAATTGTGTTCCTTCAGCTGAGCTCTCAGTTCAGACTCTTTCTCTAGCTCCCTGCATCACATTGCGTCAGTATTCGTATATTAGTTTGGTATTTGGTAAATAGGATAGGATAATATTTAGGGGACCTCTTGTACTTACCCAATGAAAGTGCAATGGGTCGAAAAATACAACTGGCTTTGCAATTTCTTCCTTTTACAATATCTTGGGAGGCGAGTGAACTGATGCCACTTACAAAGCCTGTGGAGTTATACTAAGAAATCTAATAGAATATCAGTTCGCTCCACATACTTCCTATTTGACTACTCTCCATATATATCTTGGAGGATTCTATTCTAAGTAAGTGTACTCTACATAATATTGCAAGTGGAGAACGGACAACGGAATGCAAAGGCCACAATCGGACACTACAGAAGAACAGAGCGAGAGAGAGAGAGAGTAGGTTGTAGTAAGAGGTGGTTGTAGTAGTAAATTCTACATTGAGACTGCATTGTCCCTAAATAATACCTGTCAGATATATAATTTTATATATTTGATCTATATATATCTCCTCCCTGAGTATACAACTCCAAAAACGAGAAAGAGACAAAAAAAATATGCGGCTTGGTTTACTTTAGTGTATTTTGGTAGCAAGAAGTGGTTGGCTGCTAGAGAATCTCCCTAATGGTGACCTGGTCTTCGCTCGAGAAACGTATCCCTCCATGTCCAATAAATTATCAATTGGAAATCCAAAGATTCTCCCGTAATCCAAAATTGTTAAAGTTTCTCATGGTCAAAATAGTAGTAAAAGGAGAGTATCTAAAGCAATTTATTACTTGGGTCACCATTGAGGGCTTCTCCTAGGATTTGTTCTCAATCTCACTTTCCCTCATATTTTGTACTATTATGTTTGTACGAATACACGTACACAAGAAGAAGTCGAAGAGGAAAGAGCCACCAAAGACATGGAATGCCACACAATACTACTAAGCAGTCTCATGTTCATTCTAAATGCACTTTAAGATATGGCTCATCATTCTAATATGTTACTTTATTTCATTGCTTAACAGGACTTTATGAATGATTCCCTTGCACTCTAAAAAGATCATTGCTAATCCAATGTTTGCATCTGATTTTTATTTCTAGAATTGGTTGTGCACATTTTACACGAAACTGGGCACTAAACTTATGCTAATTATTTAAAGCTGATTATTAACCAGAATTATTGGTTGTTATTAAAGCTATTTTCTACAATAGCCGACTGGGTAGCTATTGTACTACCTACTCCATAAAGTACATAGAATATCATAAAGAAAACAGGTAAACAGGTTTTTTAAACATGTGCAATATTACATAGGTACCTACTATAATACTTTATAAATTACTCGTCACACTTTGTAATAAGCACCACTGGAATAATTCATGTTTTATGATTTTGTTTGAAAGATTATCTGTAAATACTATACGTAGTTACTGAACGATTTTTGCGTATATTGTAGTGAGACACTTCATCTCATATTTAGTTAGCAGCCAACAAATAAAGCTCAAAGTGCACAGGAAACTCTATAGGGTAGTAACAGTATATTTGATATTGCGGAGAGAATTGAATTATAAAAATATATATGTTATGTGAAGATATTATGTATTACTATCAGGATCACGTCCTCATGTCATAATATTCACAAATGAATGTTGCAAACAGCTGATTATAACCAGGCAAAGACTGATAACGATTATCGTATTTGAACCACATTGCCCCTAAAATAAATTGGCGATTAGGTACGTTACGTAAATTATGTATTAAATAGTTTTATGTTTGTGAACATTAAATAGGTATGACATGTAAATTAAGTATGATGCAGTTTTTATAGCTCTATTTAATATTTAACAAATAAAGCTCGAAGTACACATAGATACTGTATGATAGGGTAACATTGTAAGTACTAACCTTTACTAGCTAACATATTATTACATTGTCTGTACCAATAACAAATGATTACCAACACTTGTATCATTATAGTCCCGTTTTGAGCTTGTCAATCGATTACTCACCATGTTCTGTTTAAAGAATCGCAATTTTCCTTCAATGCAACAATCCTACTGTGAAAGTGTGACTGTGAACCCTAGTCATACATTATTGGAGACGCTAAAAAACGACTAGAAGCACTTCACATCAAATGAGATATCAAATACTTTGTTATCAAGAGTCTAAGCAACTAGAGAGAGGGCAGGCAGAGTTACTAAAACTGAAAGTAAAGCAATAGCTACCGTTTAATTTTGGATTCAGTTAAAACAATTTTTGGTTTTTATGTTTTTAGTGTTGATTGAATGTTGTTTTTTGTATTCATTTTACGTAAAATACTTTGGTAGTTATTAAAGATAAAGATTAAAGGTAAATATAATTAGTGTGTTATTTATTTACCATTCCACGTACATATAGAAAACGTTCAGAGGGCTTTGATTGACGAATGATTACATAATGAATGAAAAATCTTACTATACAAACTGCACTGTTATTCAAAACTATTACTATAGAACATTAATTATCACAACTTCATTCATTCACGCAACTTCCCATTATTACCTATAATTTTTGGACTACATTATTTAGTAATCGATAAGCAATTGTTTATCGGATTAAATATTATACTGCTGTAAGAAATTAATTAACTTGTAAGAAATTGACACAATAATACTGGATTGGATTGGCGCTACCATTAATTAGCAGCACATATCGGTATAAAATTATCTCTGTTTGTTTGCCCTTGTGTTTTTGTAGATATATTTATACCTGCTTCATTCATAATTTTTGTATACATATTGCCAATCAAGGATGTATGTATTATGCTGCCTTATGTATGTTGGATTACATTAGTGAACAGAAACCTTTTCTCTTTACGACTCCAATACAAAAGCGGTAATGCATGCATATTTATTGAAATGAAAATCTCAATCAACTCAAACAAGGAAGTAGTCAATTTCATTGGAACCGACAACCATAATTATTATATTATGAGTTATATTATGTATAATATTACTTATTAGATAAGTACTATATTATGTATAGGTATAATGTATACTCGTACCTAAATCTCATGTCCACGTTATTAGTATGTGTTTAAACAAAATTGTGTATCAAGTATCAATCAACGATCCGAAGAACATGAAATTCACGTATTCTAAAACGTGCGACCGCCTTTTCATAACAAGTCTATATTATAAGCTCAAAATACTTTTTGTAGAGTATGGAAAATATATTCTCCCCTGTTTTTTATGTAAGATAAAGAGGAGCAAAAAAAATCTGTGATGTAAACGTCGATTGTGTTTAATCGTAACTGGCATATTATGTGGGCTGCAAATTTTAGTAAAGGTTGTTCATTATTAGCGATTTTAGAAACGGAATTTGCAACATTATGTTAAATATATTTAAATGTATAGGTATTAAAACTAGGTAATAAAAGAAATAAAAAGAATTTTAAGCAGGCTATACCTTTCCTTTTCGAAAGAAAAAGCAGGCTATACCCATAAATATTTCTGGCGTACTCTGTGCCATTTACTATCCCATCATTCCCATCATGTCATGATCGTAGTTCGCTACATTAATGTACATTCATATTTATTTAAGAGCCTAAATGCCAGATTTTCCAAAAAATGTAGGTATGAATGCAGAATGCTGCATCAGCAAATCCAATTAAAATAAAATGTTTAATGACTAACGTCATAACTAAGTAAAGAAGATTAAAGTGCTACTGTATAAAGAGAGTTAAATAAAATGTTTCTTTAACGACATTAAATTTTTTATAGCATGCTTATCACAGGAAGTTTCTTTTATAACAGGGATCTTCCCTCACTTTCCTTTTATTTATGAATTCCATGATTAAATTGGTGATGCATTAATCATAGAATATTTTACTTTGCATCCAGCATCTCTCTCTGTCCATCCTAATCATTTGCATAAAATTATATTTCGTAAAACAATTATTAGCTTTTATTTGATAGCCATTATAATATGCAGAGTGTAAACAATCCATTTAATAAGAATAGCCAAATGAGAACATATCATCCAAGTATAAGTAATATTATACTAATGAATATATCATTTGCAATGCTTGTGTACATATGTAAGTATTTACAGTAGCCTTTTCACCTTTGGACCTTATCAGCAGAACACTGTATATAAGTAACTGTCATTTTTATGAATTCAAAAATCGCATCGATATGATTCATGAATATGACCATCATGACATGACTGATGAGATTGTTCTGTAAAGCTTTGCGTATAATCTGCACAGTTATATAAAGCATTGAACAGATTCATGAATGAATGTTGCATAATGCATAATACTGGATCATGCATATTATAAGTCTGTGGTAGTGGAATCGAATGGAATGTAGTAGGTACATTAGTGTACTATAACATGTACACATACATAATACATATGCATAGAAATATTATAATATCATTTTACAGTCATGTATTATACTGCCAGATCAGTATACTAAATG
>JABASI010000838.1:0-31340 GCA_019776505.1 Tomocerus nigrus
AAGTTGTACATTCAAAATACGATCTTGAAAAGTGATTTTCGACTTTTTCTACTTAAAACTTAAGTTTCTTTTCAAGAAATGCTTTGAAACCCCCTAGACTAATTAGGTTTTACTAATTATTACTACTTAATTAGTAATAATTAGGTTTTATTTACACATACTGAATACCGAGTTAGTAATATTCAGTTTGCCCAATGTGTATTTATGTTGTATGACATTCCGTGTGTAGCTATAAAGCGGTAATACAAATGTGGAATCGTTGGGCAATAATAATTGCTTGGTGCATCATAATGTGACCAAGTAATAATTGCTTTTTAGGAATTGGTGGACATTTATAGTTGAATCTATTACTATATTATTCGTCTATAACGATATTCAACAACGAGATATAGGATGAAATGTAAATAATCATCAGCATTAAGGGTTTTATATTTAATAGGAGATATGCTATAATGCTAGTGTTAAAATCTCTTGATGCAAGATCCTATAGTATAGTTTTCTAGAAAAACAGACAATGAATTTTTTGATATCCGTACCTTTATTGTTTGTAAAAGAAACTATTATCTGAGCTCACCCGCTGGGTAGTTTTATCTCCAGTTTGTCTTATATTTAGCTTTCCTGGAAGGAGATGAAATACGTAGGAGTTATATTATAGTAGTAGGGGGTACCTACTTACATAGTAAGTTTCAATAAGAGAAGAAATGAGAATACTTTCTAGTAAAGTTGCTTATATTAACGTAAAACTCTGTACTGCTTCATGTGTCCCAAATGCCTCTTTCCACGGTTTACGTTTCGACTTTACTTTTCCATGAGGTAACATTTTCTTGTTAACGAGATGTTTTTATTTCATTTGTATAGAAAGTCTGTCTACTATAAACAATGGAGTACCTAAAGGATAGAACATCACTACAGTTCAATATGTATACAAGATATATACTATACGACTTATAAATAAGTCAGAGTATAAAATGAAAAGGAAATGATCACTATACGATTAGTTTCTTGGAAACTAAAGTGAACGAAGAACAAGACGATACTCCATTTCCGTTCGTATTCACAATAATAAAGAACTGACAATGAGACAGAAACTAATGAAATGATATTACACTAGAGAAAATGCAAATCTGATTCAACACTTCTGCATGCTACAGAAAATCTTAACTTTTCCTGAGATCATGAATCTAATTATTAATTAACAGTTTGTTTCGAATGCATTAGTAGTCGTAGCTCAAGTGGAGTAGTACGTGGTGGTAGTCTCTAGCATCTTTCTTTCCTCCTTTCTAAGGAAATTCTTGAATTAAAAGATTATTAATGACTCTCTGCTGTACTACTTAAATTATAATGCAAGAGCATTATGCAGCCAACGCTCCTTTTCCCACATCCAACCCTTTGTAGGTATCATTTCCTATCCAATGTAACTTAATAGCTGCTTGGATGAATGATGTAGGGAATATAAATATTTCACTAATAAAGCAGACTCTTATTTACAGGGTGCTATTTACATTCTAACTTGGAAAGAACATCCTCTTAATTTAGATAGGCATATCATACAGTTGTCCTATCTCCATTCAAACAAAAATCATGAAAATTGTTAATTATTAATGCTGATTTGTTAGTTTACTTGTTATATTTACTGTGTTATTTACGTCAGCAGCATGCACAAGAATTTCCGATCATTTTACGAATATCAAATACATTGTCTTTGTACTTTCTCCTTGAAATTAAGATGTGACGTTTTGAAATGCTGACGAGATTCTTGCGTCCAGACCCAGAGACTGAAAATCAAAGAAATGCGACATTACTCTTACTACATCTTATCTGCAGTTAGGCCCTGATTTTTTATCGAAATCGGATTTTAAAGTTGATAAACTAGGAATCGGATTCACAGATGAAGTTGGAATTCAATTAAGTTCCTTGTGCTATTTTAATAGCGTGACCTTTATGCTATGTCTATTAGTAATTATAGTACATACAAGTAACTTGTTCTTGGTTCATGCTTCGTGTTCTTGTTGAAGCTAAGGAGCTCTTGACTCTCACTTTCATTAGTAAGTAGTCCGGTAGTGTACATTTGCAGGCAAGTCATGAAAACGTAGCATAAGTAGTATTTGCTGAACTTAGCTTCTTACTTGTTAGCTAAAGGGAATCACTTGTGCTTTCACTTCTTATATCTCCGGTTTTAATATAAATATTCTTGTAAACCTCTTTTGATTAAGTTGAGAATTGAAGAGAAAGCCATAAAAGGAATTTTCTTGCTATTTATACAAAGCCCACCGCTCTTCAAGTAAGCTGAGTTTTGCTATCGTATCACATTGGACGACTGAGTCGACTGTAGAATTGTATTGTGTTGCAAGTAGCACTAGCAGAGTTGGCAATTATTGACTTTCACTCTCGGCTTTTTCAGCTCTTTCACTTTCCAGGCAACTCGCAGTCTATTTCAGTCTATATTTTCCTCTCTCTCTCTCTACAGTGGCGTCTTTAGACCGTTTCTGGCCATCGGTAATCTTAACTTCTATTTCATAATCCCAATGTTTTTCTAGTACTTAGTAGTACTAGAAAACTTCTAAACTTAGTAAAATCAAAATTCCTAAATAAAAAGTACTAAAACAAGCAAAAAATATTTTTTTCAATTTAAAAGTCCAAAAAGATAATGACATTTTCATAAATTTGGGGCTAGGGGGCCCTTTTAGACGCCCCTGTTAACTCTGCTCTTATTCTGCTCTGTCTCAAATGAAATCACTATCAGATGATACTTCTTCTCTTGACTCTGCCTTTCAGTGAGTGACTTGACTAGAAGCTAACGGGTTTGGTTGTGCTTGGCCTGGCGATAAGCAAGATAGTTGAGTAGTAGTAGGAGTAGGACGAGACGATTATAGGGCTGTTGAGAGACTTGTAGTGTAGTGCATGTGGAATATTGCTTTGGAATTGGCTCAACCAACTAAGAGGAAAAGAAGGCCCAGTCTCCTATGTAAAGTTTTTAAAAGAGTACATATCTAAAGGGCATCTATTTCCTAACTAATATAGTGGAGACAGAATAATAGAGCGAGGAATAAAAGCTTCTCCCACTCCTACTAATCGTTGGCTCCATTCTCTCTCTATTTACTGTTCACGAGTACACATTTGTTATGCTTCCCTCTTGACTCACACATTTCCAAATTTCCAACCGAACCGACGAGACTCGACTTCGTCCAAGCAGAACACAATTTCTCTCTATCCATTTCCTCTTCCCAATCCATGTAACCAGTATAATGGCAGACTAACGTGTAGCATGCTAACTACGTACATATTTAATATAAATGTATTGATACTAACCTAAGTGATTTCGGCTTCTAGTAATATTTTACATTACAAAGTAGGGCCACATTCCTCCACATCGTATGTGTACATGACACACATACTTGACTTCCATTCCCCACATCTACTATCTTTCGAATCTACTACACTCCCCTATCTATCTATCTGTCCAAATGGAATTTACACAAATAGCTCCTTTCTCTGTCCTCTCTAGTAATATCCCTCCAGGAGAACACAATCTCATTTTCAAATCGTTGTGAACGTTAATTTCACCCATTTCCTTTCCTCTCATTCCCTTCGTCCTCTCAAAATCCAAAATTGAATTGGAATATTTTAAATCATCAAAGATAGTCGTTAATTGCCTATTCAATCAAAATTTGATTCATGAACTATTTCCAAAAAATAAAACTGTTCCCTATGAATTCTAGACTTACAACTATCAGATTATCACTGTCCATTGTATTTACCTGAGCATGTCAGTTGGGGCGTTTTGTCTTTAGTAACTCTCATTAGCTGTGCTGTCTTTTACATAATGGAGATTATAATATTTATGTTCCCTGAATTATTATTTTTATACCATTCATGGTAATGCCGACATTGCCTACTAATAATGGAATGCGACCATCATAGAATTGCCGTCCATCTTATTAATATTTGTATTACCTTCATCATAAGAAAAGATGGTTTCCATTCCAGCATGTTAGATAATATTATGTAGTAATAGTAATAAGTAAGTACGTAGTATTAGTTTGTGGATTTTGGATTACAGATATATTATATTTGTTCGTATATGAGAAGCTACAGTATATTGTATTTCAGTTCCATGAAGTCTGTGTCGATATTTCCAATGTTAATAGTCAAAAGTAGGAGCATTTCATTTTATAATACCCGTCCGTAATAAATAGGTAGGATGGAGCGGGTACGTAGTAGCATAAGAGAAATTCGTCTGGAACTGGTAATGCGTGTAGCTAAGTAGGATTCTGAGTTTATTCTAGGTACATTATATTGGTTGAGGAATTCGATTGGAACTAGTCAATTCAGCTTCGTCGTCCTACGTCCTTTCTATTCATATGTAGTCATTCGACTGAAAATCCACGGAAAACCCATCAACCCGGCCAGTAAGGATGAATGACTATGGTGCTCAAAAGTGCACACAAATTTCTCGAGTTGAAAAGAAAAGTACTAAGTCTGCAGTCTGTTTCTCATCTTTTTGTTACATTTAGTAGGACCCTAAGTACTCCTCAGTCGCTATGTATGAAGAATAAGAGCAACTATTCTTTATACATAGTCGTCAGTATGAAATAAGACGCTTTTGGCCATGTCATGTCTTTTTTGCATCACATCGGCTCAGCCAGCTCAGGTTCCTTCCTTCCCTCTGCTGCTCACCAGCTTTTCCTTTCGATTCCATTTTCTCCATTTTGATGGCTGAGTGAAAAATGAATTTCGATTGCACAAATGGATATTCTTACATTATATCTCTCTTTGCCCTTCTCTGCAATCTCCAATGCTATTTGTTCAGTGACATTCGGATATTTATTGCAGGATTCAAATTGAAAATGGAAAAACGAATACCTACTTAGATAATTATTATGGGCCAATAACATATTTATAATGTCCATGTAGTCCATCCAGTCAGTGAGGTCGCGGTTCTAGTATATGGAGAAAAAAATATAATATTTTACATCGATGTTGATACAAAATGATCTCCCTCACAGCTTCTCCATACAATTTGAAACAAGTACATAGGAATCTACAATTAATATGTTAGATAATATTATTTTCAAACCAAATTGATAATATCACTGGATGTTTAATATTACTACTTGCGCTATTAACTGAGTTTCATTAATATAAATGCATGAACTAAAAGTATCACTGAAACTTATATTATATGGTATAACATTACAGATAGTTCAATGAGTATTGGTGGAATCACACAATCTTGAAATTGAGAACAGTATATGAGTTCAGCTGCTGGTTTGCCCATTTCCAGAAAAATTTTATAAGCCTTTAGTTAGCTTAGGATTCCTAAATTCTTAGACCACAAGTAAACTTATCAGGGTTAGATTATTTTAGATTCTTTTTTTTAAATGTTCCGAAGTTCTGCAGTGTGCAGTGTGCACTCCATTGGCCGAATCGGTGGTTCTTTCTGCATCATTTTAAATTGTCATTTTTCTATCGGTGCCACCAGTGATAAAATGTACAATAGAAGTTTCCTTATCCATTTTAAGTGTCTTTTGGTGGAATCCAGGATTCCTATTATTAGTTTAACACTCGCGCAGTTGAAATATTGAGGAGTTGAATTTCGTCCTGCTCTAAATTATTTTTCAACGCAGTATACATAGTATCGTGTCTGAGGTGAGGTATTTATAGACGGTTATTGTGTTTGAGTTTAATAACTTTTTGGTTGTGCCTGATGTACTATTAGAATGTAGTTGAATGGAACATTATGAAGAGGAGATGGTAGGTCCATGACGAGATAATAGATGTATGGGTAATAGGTACGAAGTCTAAGTATAGTGTAAAAGTAAGCAGTGCATGAGGCTATTGTGTCAAATTGATAGAAGGGGGAAGGAAAGACGGCCTTGAGGGAAGTCATAGTAAAAGTGAAAGCAAAAGGCATAAAATCAGAGATAGTTCGATTCCGGCAGCTCCAGAGATTCAGTCAGTTGCAGAGTTAGATAAATTGTTTAGTTGGGCTGTGAACTGAAAGAAGTGAATATACACGCACGTTGGATTGATACAAGTTTATAGTTAGCAAATAAATAAATTGTACAGACTACATCACTCCAAGGAAGGTATCCTATCCTCAGAATAAAAATGGCGTTTTGGGTTAGATGTTCCATTTCTGTTGCGTGTTGAGCCTACAAATATACGGACTATTAACAAAATGGAGTTGATGACTGCTGTGGGCGTTAAAAGAATTATGTATGTTCAAATATTACCAATAGAATGTAATAAATCTAAGGAGAAACGGATTTATCTGTGGGATTTCAACCTAGAACCAATTTTAATCGCATCTATAGTATGTGTCTCTTCTTGATATATATAAGCAAATAATATGTTATCCTATTTCTACACTAAAGGTTTAATATTGTAGCGCTTGGGCATTTAAGATTAGATAGCAATGTTAACTATTGTTATACTTGGTATCTATGAGTTATAAGTCTAAGTATAGTGCTTTTCTATTGATTGTTCAGATGTGATACGATGCCATGCCATGCAATAGCAGCTAATAAGTGACATTAATGAATCCTTGGGCAATTTATAGCTTGCTAGAGAAAATTTTCAAACTTTACACGTGTAGCTAACTAAGCCAGTCTCAACTAACAAATGAATCTTGATGCTACACAGGGACAGTGATAAGATAACCGTCTGTTCTGTACTACATAGCTTTACTAACACGACAGTTTCAGTAGACGAGGGCACTCTTTACTAAAATCAAAATGGAATTCATATACTAATAGAATGTGTCGACTCTGTCCATGTGTATGTAGTCACTTATATAGAATATCATAGAGTATTAGTAGCATAATATAAATGTATAGGAGTTGTGAGTTGAATCCCTATCTACCTATGTACGTGCAAAATACAGCCACACGGTTATTGGGAAGAAGCGAAAGGAGTTGGATGAAATGAAACTCCTAAAATAAATATAAACTGTACTCTACACTGTACAACACGTACACAGAGAGCACTAGATCCTAGAACATGGAATCTCTGCCCTAATTTTCTAAACTCAGCTTGGGATCTATAGCATAAAGATTAGTGGAGAGGGATATTGCAGTAATATTTCATACTCTGTTGGATCTTCCGGGGGGTCTACACATACAATGCAATACAGACTCTCTTCACTCTTTCTTTTCCCTCCCTCCTTTTATATATAACAATCTATTCAATCTATTCTACATACAACATTACGTGGTTGCATTACATCATAATTATACTGTTACTCATCTCAACCAAGCTCTATTACTATTTTCCGCATCCTTTAGTAGCTAGTACATACTAACTCTGCATACAATCATATCAATATAGATTTTATACATTCAATGACAGTCGAAGCTAGTCAAAATCATATTCCATTCTGAATTCTGCACACAGCAAACTCCCAATAAATAACACAGAGCTACACAGTTTACAACCCATTACAGAACAAAAACGTACACCCACTACAATAAATTTTATTCCCAAAAGATCTAAATTCGATACTACAGATAATATGAGACTGGAAATGACATCGTATTGTAATATACAAATCTTTATACCAAAATATTGTACATTGTTCCAAATCATTACTATTTACAATTATAAGCCACCGGCAAACAACACAGCTATCCATATTATATTATACCTATTAGCTTACTAGGTATAGTTTTATCAAGATGGGCAGTTTGATGTGAGCGGATTAATGACAGGATGCTGAGTTCTGCGTCTGCAGTGTGGAGATGTTAAAAGTAAGGTCCTCTCCGAAGGTATCGAAGCTTGCGTCTCCCCACAAACATACCAGGTGCGCTACCACTGCGCACTAGTATGCTGCAAAAGCCAAATGGAATTTTAGTTACGTATTAAAGTATTATATATCCTCAGAATCGCTGTTCAAACTCAAGTTGAGTCAATTAGTTCATAGGAATTAAACTGCAGTGTATACAGGAAAAATAAAGTAGAAGTATGCATTGCATATGTAGTCCCAAGATAAGTAACTGAAATGCGCTTTCTCCAGAAGAAAGTCTTTGTATGTGATATAAGCTGAAAGGCGAAAGGCCTATTATGACTACACACTTTCTAAGTAGAAGGGTGGTTGTTACTAAAGAGTTTTTAAATGCCAACGGTAAAGAAACAAAATATTAATCTCTGTTAATTGTTTCCTAACAAAATTTATTATCTCTCTGCATGAGGATACCTAAATCTCCTTTGCTTTATAGTGTGCTTTTTGAAAGTTATGTCGTGAGTATGCATTAGTGTATATGTACATACATATATAATGTAGCTACGAGTTCCATTCCCTGTTACATACAAAGGTATATCTGTTTTTACTATGCACTGATATTTAATTTAGTTCAGGAAGCAAAACGTGCCTAACGAGCGTCTCTAAATTCGCCTGATCCCTGCACTTTTAGAGTAAGTCACTTCAGACTGTTCGTTCGAGTTCTTGTATTCTTCTCCTGTTCTTCTGTTTACTTTTACTAGTACGACGAGCTAGATTGCAGACTACTATTTCACTTAACGGAGTAGTTTTTAAAGGAAGCCTCCAGGTAATTTACGTGACTGCTGTTTTTTACTAAGCGCATTCTTTTCTGTTCGTTTCAGAGATAGGTAGTCATCTAAAGTATCCTAGACAAAACTTCTAATAAGTGAACTTCATGCAAAACAAAGAAACTACATAGATGAAAAGGCTAAATGGTTTGTTTAACAAATGAGAAAATATGAAAACAGTGGCTTATGATAGTCAGTATATCATTAACTCATTTTCCCCTACCTTAAGACCCTATAATATATCACCATATTTATTAGAGAAAAGTATACAAGGTTCATCTTTTTCCGGCAGACAATGCTTTTAAGGTCCTGTTATTGTGATTCTGTGTAGATTTAGTTTTTACGAATGATTACGGTGTTTTGCGCTGCACTATCAAATTTAATTCTTGTAATAAAGTTGCTCTTTCTCTTGCCCTATTTGATGGTCTTTAAAGTTGAAAATCAATAAAGTCTTTCAGCCCGTAAAATGATGAATTGAGGAAACTCAGCATTTCTAGTACAGCAAAACCATAATAATGGCGAGCAAACCATTTAGCATTCGGTTATTTCAAGTACTTATTCTTTATTTCATGAAACTACATTTAAATGCTCCGATAATGGCTGTCTATATGTACTAGAATATAATACGCGCCAAATTATTATGCATATAGTAAGCTGTGGGAAATGAAGATGAGTAAACTAATGCCAAGTACTTACACGAGATGCATTCTATGAATTTACATTATTGTATTACAAATGCCATAATGAAGGATGCTATATCCTACCTAGGTATACTGTTTGTGGTAAAGTCTAGTAATAGGTATCTTATAGCACAAACTATAATACAATTTCTATGCTAAATCACTTTAGTTACTTTGAGGGAAGGACTGTTATTGTCCCTTTTGCTATTGTATTTGAATAGTTGTTGGAAGCCCAGAATGTTTTTCATTCTTGTGTGCCTATAAGATAGAGACAGTGAGTAGCTCGTGTGTCCAATTGAATCAGAATATCTTTTGTGGTGAACGGAAAGTGCTGGCTTGTATTTTGGCTTGGCAATCATGGAGAAGTGCCCATTCTTTTTTTTGCTTTCAAACCAATTTGCTTTTTAACGGCTAAAGTAGAAGGTAAGAAGGATGTAGTTTGTAGGAGAGAAAATTCGTCTTGAGATTGTTAAGCTACTTACATTCTATGCTGCATGTACTCTGTATATACTCCAGATATAAACTTAGGGGCAAAATAATGCATAGGTAATGTAAGTACAGTATTTATTTGCTCTCGTTATCTTTTATTCTGTATAATCTTCAAAGAGAAAATGTTTAGTGGCTTTTGCTGAACATTTCGTTGTAAAATAAAATTGGGATAAAATACATTTTAAGTAAAATTTAGCACATAAATGCATGTAAGAATGGCTTATATTTATGTATGGTAGCTAAGTGCAATTAAGTATCTATTTGGTAATAGTGGTAATTAGTTTACTTAGTATTTCGGGTCCTGGTTTGTCTCTGACTCTAATCATTTATCTCTAGTTACCTCATGGTGTATCCGTATTACATTCAAGTAATTCAAGTAACTGTTAGTTGGGCTTAAAACAGTCGTAGTGCAGTCTGCAATGTGAGTAGGTAGTTAATATAATGGTAGTATAACGAATTTTAGCAATTCCATCTGAATTTAATGCAGTACATAGGAAATAGAAGATACCTTGCTTGGTGCATTAGACATATAAATATAGAAAAGAGAGTTGGAATACTAGATAGGTATTTGAGTGGTGGTAAAAGTTTCCTACTATTATTGTAGCTATCTCTTGCTATGTTCATAGTTGAGTGGTAAAGGGTAAAGTCAGTCCATGCTCGGAGACAAAGCTAACTGAAGTATCTGTATCTTTGCAAAAGGTACTTTACTTTTAGTATAGTTAGCTTACTTTGCTACATTTTGAGTGGGTAAATGATTTAAGAGGTTCCCTTTCAGAAATTAAATTCTTCAAGTGGAGATTCCTTTGAAATTACTGCAGTAGTGACTAGTGACTGCCCTTATACATTATTACTCTGCTATACACAAAATCATATTATTCTTATATATTGTTCACCTTACTCATCCTGGTTAACTGGGATTGTCATAGTCCTAAAAGGAGCTATCTACTCTCGTCTTAGTCAAGTATTGTTATAAATATCTCACATATACTATCGAATGCACTTAGAGTATTGTTGTACAAAGTGATTTCACTATAAATTCCTGATACCTATTACCGTAGATATATAGTGTTATTGTTAGTAGATAGTCTTCCGTTAGTGATATCTCAATATATAAAACAGTGTACAATATTGAGAAGGTTGAAGGGAATTCATCGCACCGTATCACGAAATTGGGGAGTTGCTTTTCAAGCTCGAAACGCATAGTGTGACTAATGAAAGTGAAACAAGGAAGAGCTTTCTCCACTCTCTCATGGGGCTCTCTATTCCAACAGAAGGTTACACAAGCTCTCTCTGCTTTACTTTAGTTAATATTGTCTGCTCTCCTTCTCCCTTTAGACTAGGCTGTTTCAATTGCTCTGATTTCCGACTGGGCATCGCATCTTCTGGTTTTGCTCAAAGAGAGAGAACTCTACTGGAGAAGATAACAGAATATTTATAATGCTCAAGGTAAAAAATTTATTTACTTTTTGCACGCAAGAGTATTATTCTCTTCAAAGCCCTGTATACTTGTGTAATTATACAGATAAAGGTGGAGCACTTAATTGCTCCGTTTTTCGAACGAGTTTATTTAGTTCAAAGGAGCGCTCTAGAAAGTAAAAATTAATGATTGACTCTGTCTACTTTACCTAAGTATGACTAACTCCCGGGTTTGAATATTACATAAATAAAAGAGAAAGCTGTGACGTTTTAATCTTGAGAAGATCTTGCCATCCAAAACCTTGCTTGATATTACACCTTTTACTTTCGCTAGACAATTTTCATGACTAAGACTTTTGTGACAGGCTAAATAAATCTCGGCAAAAATAATATCGATTTCTTACGGCTTTCTTCTATTTAACTTCTTATCTAGAACTTTGAGTTAGTGCAGAAAACTTTGCTCCTATAAAAACATGCGTCCATACCTATTTACTAAAAGAATGAGACTGAATTGAAATGTCAATTCAAGTGAAGCTTCCCACTATTTAGTGATATGGATGGGTGTAATATTGCGAGGAAAGGCCTTTGGATTCATTTCAAAGCAGACATCAGAAGTACGTAATAGAAATATATATGCTTCTATGTAGCCAAAAATCGTTTAACATCACTTTTGACATAAAAAATTGTAAAGTCTTGGCAGACGAGGGCGCTTTTGGCCGCAAATTTCATTTACACCAGTTTAAATATACCTAGAGTACAATAATAATAAACTGGGAACACTATGTTCCATTTCCCATTTTAGAAAGGAAGGAATTACTAGGTAGCTGTGCAAAGTCATTACTGCACGTGTTTGATAGTAGCTTTGGAGGAATGTTGTAATAGACATTGGTAGCTAAGCTAACTATTTTTCCTTTTATGGCTCAAGACTGTTTCTTCTTATAGTTATGGGAGAGGGTATTTGGGAAAGTGTACATGTCTGTCTTACGACACGACTATCACTGTAAGTTAGCTAACTATATCGATTTAAAGTTTTACTTTATGTCTTCTCCTAATATATTATAGTCTACACTTACAGATATTCTTTTTCTTAACAAAAGCCTAAAGCGTGTACTGGAACTCATGATTCACAAAACATTATAAGAGTTAGCGATATAAAGTTACTGTTTTGTAAGTAGTATGTAACTACCTAACTATATCAACGGTACAAGTATAATAGTGGATGCTGTAGCATGGCGTTGCATTCTTGAGAAAACTAGTTGTAGATCCTCACATCCCATCTAACCAATGTAATATGCCATTCAAAGTGCTATCATTGCATTGGCAAGTCGATACATAACACCGAGCGGATCATATTGTAAAAAGAAAGAAAAAAAGTTGGTAAAGTCTTCACTTTTACTTCGTCATCGCCTGGTTTAGTTTAGCTTGGAAAGAGTGTGGATACGGAGCCCGTTAACAATAAGTTGAATTAAGTTCAGCTTTGCTCAACCCTTCACAATCCTTCCCACAAAACATCATCGCGACACGACCCAAAAGAAAGAAAAAGAAAGGAAGAAAGAACAACGGGAAACACTAGCCTCCTTTTTGTTAGCATCTCTTCCAGATGATATTATTAGAAACGGGCTGCTGGAACTATTCACTATATTATAGACTACTGCTACTACTACTGTGCTATATTATAGACTCTTTTCACAAGGGCTATATAATTTCATATTATAGCCTACCCTGTGGTTTCTATATATAATATTTCCAAGTTTGAGCGTCTTGTTGGTTGGTGAGACTGATTGTAAGACTGAGACTTGTTCTAGGCTTGATCAATGCATCATACTGACAGACATCCTCAACAACTACATTCGCTGCCAGCCCATATTTCATATTTCCCTGAATATCATATCGTGTTGTATGTACTGGTACACAACATCCTGGTATCTCTTCTCTCTCTCTCTCTCTCTCTATCCTTCATATGACACATGCAAAATACTTTCACATCTTAAAGAACCTAACATCTATTACTTACCATTAGAGACTTGAGTTGAGGCACAGACTTTTACCCCTATGTCTGTCTACAGACAGAGAGCAAACACAAAGCTATATCTGTTAACATTATAGTAGTATCTAGGCTTTTTATTATTCTTACATGAACACGCCACTGTTCTGTCAACCAATTCCTTGGGTTATTTTTTATTCTCTCAACACATCACACAATACATACTGAAGGGCATGCACAGCGTATTCTCAGTCTCACTCTGCTACATTCCTATCTACTTTCACTCAACCTTCTTATTATGGTCAACTGTAGCTGTCAACTTAATTTTATACATTGCCTACCTTTGTAATATCTACACTCTGAGCACTAAATATAAAGGATTAGGCACAACCAAAATGTTCTCGACTATTCTCAGAGAAATATTTCTCTTTTCAGATTACAGGTATCTACCATTTCATTTTCTCGGCTGCCACTAAGATTACAACGAACTACTTTCCTTAAGAGGTTTTGCAGTTTATTGCCCGTGAGCACTTATTTAATTTTAGTAGGTACACAAAAATATCATTATCATTGGTTTGAGACTACAGATTCAGATAATGTATTGTTATAATAACCATTTATTATATGTAATGTATACATTAACGTATACATATTTAAAACACAACTTAATAGGGCCCCGATTAGTAAATTATAGACATTTTCATTAAGGTCTTAATCTCTATTGAAGGTAGATAAGTCTGCTCTAATCTTTTAATAGTAGATTTATACAAAAATGTTGTATTAGATACTTGTGTTGCATAGTAAACACCATTTTTAATATTACGTACGCAGCAGTTTTGAATTATTAAAAAATAGGTAATACATGTTATGTGCTTGTGTTGAAACATTATAATTTAATTGCTCCTAGTAATGTGGTATGGGTTATGGATTGTTGTTAATTTATTGAGTAGGTAGGTGGTTTTTATTATATTATTAAGTTTCAAGAAAGTTTTACTTGTGACTAAAAGAGAGGCTGTTATACCAGGCAAAAACTTAAACTAAAGCGTAGTGTGAAAGCAATTTTCGGATTTCAGAAGAAAAGCATAGAGTTTAATGTAAACCTGCTAAGCCCTTTATGATAGTCATTTCCCTTTTTAGTGGATTTTAATGAATCTACATTTAGCCTGGTATAAATAGAGCACTAATGGCGTAGGTAGATCCTTTAGGTAGGTAATCAGGGCCCTCTGGGTATATGTCCAAATATAAGTATCGCAAAATATTTAAATTATTTATGGTTTGGGTTTTTGGGCTGAATGAGGTTTTATGAAATGAGGTTTTAGTTTTAGGCTTCAATTTTCAGAGAGAACATGTCAGGCGCTCTAACAAAGAGCATTAAAATTACTGTAAGCAGACAGAGTAGGTTAGAAAGATATTAAATGGTACATATGTATAGAAAAGGTAACAAAACGTTATTTCTATATTTTAGTTGAGCTCGGGTCTCCTTTCTCTCTGTGCTCCAGATTGGGTATCAAAAGAGAAAGCTTCATCATGTGGACAAGTCAACCGTATATAGTAGCCTAAAACCACAGACTTATGGTAATCAGGAAGGTTTAATTGAAAACCTCTATGCCTTCGTTTCCGCACTATTTGAAAGAGAAAGTTAAAGCTGAGTGAAGCACATAATATTACGTTTCGAATTCAGTTCCTATTTAATGAGTTTGTGTGCAACCAACAGTGGAAGACTGTTCCGTGAATCTAGGTAGAGTCTGTGTCTACTTATATTATAATATGTGAAAGGAATCTACTGAGAGCAATTTCTAATTATCTGAACCCGCCGCGAACCATGTGTCCGGTTCTACTTAGAGCCTTTAGTATTGTTTCTTTAATCAAACTGAAAATCCTCCTTTGAAAATTTGTCAAATCTGTAAACTTTTGTAACAGACATAAAAGAACTTTGAATTTTGAATCCTATTATCTCTACTTAGAATACTTTATGCAAAAAGTTTCAACTGTGAATATTTTATAGGTTGTTTTGTTTTGATCTTTACTGGGAATATAGTCACTACCATGTATACAAATATACCTACTTCTTCCCAAATAACTACATATGTATTATTCTGATAGTAATATTATTAGGCGACGTTTTGTAAATCACTGGTGAAAGTTAAGCTGGTGAAAGCAGTGTTGAGGAGCTGAGACAAAGGATCATGAAACATGAAAAGTCAAAACTGGACAGACACACAAAAGGGAAAACAACTGAGGCAAATATGTGAAGAATTAGTTCTGACAGAATGAATCAGTGGACTTGTCACTGCGGAAGTATGAGAACGAGCATGACAGTCACAACAGACATTCGCGCCGCGTCGATTCAACGAACGATCGCTTTCTAAATCCCTGCAAACTTTCTCTCCCCAATCTGCTCTCCTCATGTCATCCACCATTGACTTGACTATGCAGACAGTCGTTGCCCTTCCTTCATACTGCGTAATAATATTACACTCTTCTATACTTACAAATGTATTTAACTCTGTAAATGTTATCAAAAGGTAATTAAACAATGTAACATAGTACCTACTGTCCACTGTCCTTGCTCTACATAGTGTAGTGAGTGTAGACAGCATAAATTGAGTTCCAGCTTTGTATTTGTAGAAAATCTATTTTGAACATGATGGAAGTTTACTTCATTTCGTTTGATTTGGAAACTCTGCTTCCTATCCCACCAATACTTTGGCTCCGAAATAATGTGTTTTGATGTAGGGAAGTTTATTTACCCACTTGGCTCTTTACTCCATTATGCTTTCATAAAGGAATTCTGCTCCTGCAAGTAAAATGTGTCAAATTAATGCACTTCCGGGTACATTATGCTTTAGAAATATACCTATTACCTTATAAAATACATCGTTAAAATCACTAAAAAGTACAGCCCCTAATGCGTAGCATTAAAACGGGTTTTACACATTGAAAATAATCGCAAAAAACTGGTGATAGTTGTCAATAAGTTATGTTTAGGTAATCCTGCGTTTGCTGATGGATTTTATTTTTTGTAATTCGTTGAAATTTTCCTACAGCATAAACTCGAATCGCAAAATAAAAATTCGAAATTCAGAGGTGATGTCGGATGGAAATATATATAGGTAGTCAAGTTGTTCCAGTTGGAGTAAAAGTACTGATAGGTTCTACATATTTATACAACGTATACTACAAGAAAGTAGAAAAAGGGGATGCCTTAGGTGATTTAGTTCACAGTTCCCGGTGGTGTCATAAAATTCTTGCGAAGCTATCTCTTGAAATATGGGTATCTACTATACTACCATATATGATGTACTATTTAACTGGCAGTAGTCGGATAGTCGGACCCCATCGTCTTTCCTATCAGGAGGGAAAGCTATGGACACAGTAAAATTGGATGTTTCGGCTTTGGATTACAATGATGTAAAAAGTCAAGACACCTTTTATACCAGAGTACATATTTACACATTTGAATTGTCAAATTCCATTATACTTACTATTAGTAGCTGTTGTAAATGAGCAATGATAAGTTCTTTGAAAATCTACATTACGGTTCCCTTTCAAAAATATTCTGTTTAAATGGTGTACAACTTACGGTTATGTATGGGTAATGGGCAAGATGTATTTCTAATAAGAACGTAAAATAAAAAATGTAGTGTGTAGTACAATACATATTTACATGAACAGGAAATGACAACTGTACCAAACTTATATAATAATGATAATAAATGAAAAGGAAAATCATGCAAATATACCATGGATCTAATATTTAATGATGTGTAAGTACTAGGCATCAGGTCCACAATCCTCAATTCGATTATTAATCTGCAATAATATTGCCATTACCTCTTAGCTACTTATGTTTGTCAATTTAGTGAAATTGTATTGCGGTTACGTAACAAAATAGTCCACTCGCGCGAATCGTACCATGAAACTATAATTCGGATATTATAATATTATAGTACTTTACATTTTACAACGTATCGTATCTATGTATTTATAGTACTTATGCAGCTCAGTAATCTTTATGGTATATCTTTAGTGATGTTTGAAGCCCACTGAGTCGAGACTATAAAGAGTGAATCTATTTGACGGGCAGATATATATTATTATAGCAAAAGGCTCTGGTTTCTTTAGTTGGTTAGCTGTTTTATCACCATCATTTAGGTATTTAGTTTTGTTTGAAAGGGTAACTAAGTTAGCCTAACAAGCGCCTTCTCACTTGGAAGATCTCTCTCCTGTTTTGGCAAATAAGTTAGGAAGGCCGTAGAGTTGTAAAAGCTGGTCTAGTTTTGGCATCAGGGAACAAGGAAAGGAAAGGTAAATTATATGCAGACAGGGACAGGATATAGGCATCCGTAGCAATGCATGCCATAAGACAAGTCGTTTCAACCCACAACACGAGAACTTAGTTTTATATGGAAAGAAAATCCGTTGCTCAAACTTCTATGTATTTGTATATAAATACGAATTCGTGATAGTGATAATATATAAGCAGAAGTGATACAAACTATATGTTTATTTCTAGGCTCTATATATAGGACCATGTTATAAATATTAAATTATGCTATTAAAATTTAATGCAGTGCATTGTTTGGAGTTATGAGAAAACGTAGTTAAATGACAGGCGTTATGTTAGAATGCGGATGCGTTAATTTTTGTCTATTATTATAAAAGTGGACTATTATTATAAAGATTAGGTAGAGATTGAGATGTAAATGAAAAGAGGAAGGAAAGTATATAGTGTCTTACGTAACTCTAGGGGTTAGCTAAGAAATAAAATGCAGGCTACGTAATGGCAGTTATGGAATGGAGCTTAAGCTGCGCATTGTGCTTTGTTGAACTGTAGGGAAGCGAGAAAAGGAAGGCGAACAAAGGAAAATGAGTTAAAAGACGGGCACGCGGTAAAAGTAAGCAGAAGTTGGAGAGCCATTGTAAAATTTTATTCTAGTGCAATAGTGATGCTTTCGAGAGAAGTTATGGGCTGCTGGGGAAAAGTTTAATGGTGAAATATAGTGCCTAACTTTCCCCGTATTGGACTGATTAATTTCATTTTCATCAAGCATCATGTCGCCCAGTTCGAGAAGAGCACAGCTCCTCGTTTTCCACCAGTCACCAGTAAAATTGAGGTTAGCTGATTCCTCTCTCTTTTCCAAAAAGGTAAGTTGTTTGGGTTTGGCCAATATAACAAATGCTTTGACACAGACAGAGTTACATCAAAGTCAATGTTTTAGTTCACGTTTTTATTCAACTAACTAACGATATATAGTGCAATTCTTATGATAACTTACTTGAGATGAAGAATAGTAGCACGTCTTGAACACAAGTCTGAAACTACAAGTCACACAAGTATGAAGTTGGAAGAAGGAAAAAACTGTCTGATCTTATCTTATCGTCAGTGGCTGAGTCTGCCGTGGGTTGGGGTAATATGTCTAGCTGATTTATTCCGCTGAATTTTCAACAATCTTTGGAATGTCCGGAGTTTTCCTTTTGTTACATTTTACCATCATTTTCCCTTGCTCACTAATAATTACAGTAATGTTATTAGGCACAGGCCAAGAGATTTTCTTTTTCGCGCCATATTTTAATCACTGGAGGTAGCCACATTAATTAAATTGCATTATCAGTGCGTAAAATATTTGATAATAAATATTCTATTACTGTTAAACTAATAGCTTTTTCAGTTGAAGAAAGTCGAAAGCGAAAGTTGACATTGGAGATGAAAAAGAATAGAAATAGGTTTAATTGAATTTGTGGCCTTTAATTCAATGAAAGACAGATGAGAAAGGGGTAGTATAGTAACAGTAGTAAGTAACTGTACTATGGTGAATTATTATTTTTTTGCTAGTAGAATCCTTTTGAGATATAGAATCTTCTTAGTAGTTGTTTGTCTGTGTGGGTACTTAACGTTTGCCAAGACAGGAAGAAGGCTAAGTAGAAAGTAAAGGTACTACATAAATACAGACACACATCCAACTTTGAGAAAAGAAAGTAAAAGAAAGATTGTCAGTTAGAGTGGTGGATGTGGTTCTATCTATCTATCTATACTATGGTTGCATTGGTGGGCTTACAGTTCAGTAGCCTAGTAGTAGTGGTACTGTACGACGGTACGACGGTACGAGTTCACATTGAAGGCAATAGAAGAGGATACCAAAACCAGATCCAGGATCTCCCTTGTTTGCAACAGAATAAACTGGTGGAGAAGAGTGTAGCAAAGAAAAGCAGACTGAGTGAGTGAACACAAGGAATCCAATCCAAACCCTTTGCTTTTCCTTAGCTCCAGCTAGGTGAGTATTGATTTTAAGAAGCCATTAGTATAAGTTGTGTGTACCAAAACTGGAAGAGTAGAAAAGACCAGACGAAGATGAAACCGGAGTTAGTATGTAGTTGATACGATGAGATGCAGTCTGCATGGATATCTGTCCCGTGATCCTCCTCTCGCCTCTGTCTGTCTCTGTGTAGTGTGTACTATTAAAGTCTGACTACTACTACGACTACTACTACTCTAGAAGAGCATAAAACTATTCAATAGGCATTCTTAAGATAAACCGTATCTAACTTAACCTAAGATACTGAACACAACAAGTCTAGGAGGACTAAAACGGAGGAGGAGGTTATCTCTAGAAATGTATGTACCTGTGTGCATTGCATATCGCATACCTACCTACTAGCATTAACTACATGTACTAGAAACTACATACACTTATTACTACACACACACGGAGAAAAGAAGCACAGACACAGGACAGAACTAACAGCTTAGTTTGCCAGTTTTACTCTTTAGTTCCTCCAGATCGCTATAGTGGTCCATATTGGCTAATCTAATAAAGTGGGACAGGGATGCGATGTAATGTGTCCCTTCTTGTTTTTCCTATACTACGTCTGCATACGGAAACCTATGGCTATAGCTGTAGATTTTGCAAAGTAAATGCAAATGGAAGGGAACAGGATGCATATTAGTAGTGTCTGTTATAATCCAGTTCCTACTTACTACGTATGTATAGCAATGTATGGAAACAACACGCAGAAATTTCTGGACATGTGAATATCTATACGAAAATTCTATACAAGACTCTATTCAAAATACATACATGCGATAAACTACTGATTTCCTGAAATGGCTTTTTAAATTTGAATTCTCAGTTGTCCCCTGTCTGTCTGAAATAAACGAAACGTGAAAGTGACTGGACTCAGGATGATAAGTACATTTAGACATAAGAGTGACGCTTAAAATCAATGCAAATTTTTCAATCTGAATATTTTAGGAACCTATTGATGTCGCAGGGTGTGGTTGAAAGCTACGTTTTTGATTGGAAAATTCTCTATTACTTATATTGATTTTTGTATATTCACTACTAATCTAAGTACTGGCCATCGATATGTTAGTTAATTAGTTACCAAAATTTAGTAGTAATCTCTTGACGGATTTTGCTGCAGCAGAGCCACAAAATATATTAGTTTGTTTGTATAGTACATTGTAGTACACGGTATGACAATTTCAGAAGGAAGGTAGGTATGTATTATTTATTATGAATGGGTCTGTGTAATTTTTCAAAAAACATTCCCTTAATTGCAAGTACGCACAATTATTACACGCAAACCATATTTTGCAGACGCTGTGTGTGAAGCGAAGTTATTCGAATTAGCTGAATTATGTGATTTTGTGGTAGTTATTGAAAGGTGTCTTTTCTATAGAAATAATTCCTGCAGACCCTGTACTTGACATAGGTGACTTCGTTTGAATGCTAATACATTTTAACTATCTGTACCACTTTAGTTGTCTTAAGTCTTAACTGGTTAACTACCTGGCCTGTTCTGCTTGCTCTTCTCAACTTGCTCACCGTCTAACACTAACGCAATGCAATGGTAAATGGATGAAGAAGGAATGAAGTTTCAAGCTCTTACTAAATGCCCTATACTGGCTTGCACACCGTTAGTTGCTCTATCTGCTATAGATAGACAGCTACCTAGATGTAATATTGTATTCATCTAAGTACCAGATTGCGTGTCGTGTCGGAAAATGTGAAAGGAGAAGGGGAAGTGTATATTAGAGAAAGTAACGTTCTAAATACTTTCTTTGCCTTTCTCCTGTCTGATAGTCTTTTTGTACAGCTCAACTGTTTTGTATTGAGTTGAGTTGTCGTCCATTATAAATGGTGTGTTCCACAGTTAGAAAACAAATCAGTTTTGACTTGACTCTACTACGGTAAGCCAAAACTTGGCTGCAGCTATCAGCTGTATAGTCTCTATAGTTGAATATATAGAAAGTACTAGAATGTGATGTGGTACGTGTATTCTAATATAAATGGACTTAGATAGTGCTACATGAAAATGAGTAGGTAGTGATAATGTATGAAAGAGTGGAAATCGTAATGGTACCTCGGCAGAGTGTTGAGCAGTTTAGTTCGTTTACTTTATGGAATTATAAGAAGACTTTTGAGCCAGAAGCACTTTGTAGAGCCACTAACTAGATTGGCTAACTACAAATAAGCAAGGCCAGGAAATACATAATGTAATATTATGTATGTATTAAGTTATGACTCGCAGCATAATATGAGGAAAGGGCTGCAGCTGAGCCCCAACCTTGTAAAAGACTTAAGGAGCAGAGAAAGAGCACTACTTTCAATTCAAATACACGAATACAAACTAAACTAAGTATACAGGGAACCTATACAATAGAAACGCTTATAGGTATGTGTGTGTTGTAGGGAGAAAACTCACTTATGTATAGGCACTTAGAGGTGCGTTATCTTTTACTAGTACACTTTATCCCTGCTTTCACGTTCTTAAGAAAATTGAGAGTGCACAACCAGAGAACTTTAAAGTTGAATTAGAAGGAAGAGGGATAAACTAAAGTAGTAAGTAGAAGTGAAGAAAGCTTTAGCTGCAACTAAATTACCTATCGTGCGTAGATGTAACCTAAGGTTCTTCTAAAATTTAAATTGCGATGAATCCAATCTACCTAGTTTAGTCTAGCAGAAGATTATATATTTTCTAACGTCATTATTCCCTAAGTACTATGTCTATGTACTGAGATTTCAATAGAATGTTTTCTACGAGACCATTTAGCGTTTAATAGCATTTTCGTTATGGTCATTAGGCTAAACTCTGCTAATACTATTTCTTGTTAGTAAGATGATGAGATTTTATCGCTTGATTACATTGCATTGCTTAAATTCTAAAAGGTATTGCACATCTTTCCCCTTAAACTGTTTCAGTTTGCTTGAATTGCTTGAAAGATTTAATTTATTATCCGCTTTCAACTCTTTGTAACATGATCAGAGTTCTAATGACGATATTGTATTATACACGTTCAACACAGCGCGCAGCGTATGTACTATGTTACTTATGTGCTCACAATATGAAAATAATCTGAATAGCAATTAAAATCCTTTCGAAAATGGTTTTTGTGTCTGGCACACATGTAAGATTTGTCTAGTGTTACCACTCTTGTGACAGATGAAAATTGTCTGGTGTTTCTTTTATAATAGAGGAAAATTGTTTGGAGTTTCTTTTATGATAGAGGAAAATTGTCTGGAAGTTAAAATAATTACACAGCAAGTAAATGTAATCATACAATGTGCACGTTTTTATTTAATTAATTTAAAATGATTTAAAATGATATGCCAATGCCGTAATGTTTTTATCACATTTTGTTTTTAAAAAGGTGTTAACGAATCGTCAGGTAATAAGGGACATACTTTGTAAAAATTCCTGTACAGGATCGTATTCTTTATACACATTACAATACTATACTACGGACACACGAAGTGAATGGTTGCAGGTTTAGTACACAATTCCCAAACAATGAAAGTGGTAAATCGTGATATTATTACATATATTCATGAATTGAAACGAAGTTATCAAATGGAACTGCATGGTTCTTTAGCATACCTAATAAAATAAATTTTAGGGGGAAGAGGTGAAGAAAAAAAGGGAATTGAAGGATGTGTGTATGTGTGGTAGAAACTGTATGTATATTCGATGCTTTTGAAGAGGAGTAAAATTTTATGTTAGACATTAGACATATGGGTTGTCATGTCATGAAAATTGAATGAGATTATCGCGTAATAACTCTAAGGATCGATGTGTGCCGACACCCTTTGACTCAATTTGGGTAGTCTCATCAGGACAGGGTTGAGAGAAGAATACGTAATCGCACCGGTCGTGCCATGCCAATGTGTCTCTTCTTGTCGTTGTCGTCTCCACCATGTATTTCACTCTGTGTATGAAGAAGAAGAAGAAGGAGAGAGAGAGAGAGAGCGATAGTCAGTTCTGAACAGTACAAGCAAAATCCTTTACTGTCGTCGTCAACCTATCTACATTTAAATGTTCACTGCGTTGTCCTCATTCCTTCTGCACATTGCACTGTCATTTCGTGGAGTTCGCTAGACTCCTCGGTCAGACACACACTCCGCTCCTTTCTATATCTCCATAATCCCGAATACTCAGCCGAGCAGAAGGAGTAACTGTAAAGTATTACATACTGTGCTCCATACTGAATGTCCTGGTATTGTGCAGGATGTTGAACAGTGACGGATTGGGAAAGAGCTTTCTCTATTTACATGTCTCAGTGTGCAGAAACTAACTCTCTTGCACATAGGCTATAGCCTCCTACACACACTCTGTCTTTCTGCAATATGAGCTAAACTTTTGACAATTTCTTTGTCACTGCTACTGGTAGATATATACACAAGGCTATGTATTTACTAATCTCTGGAATAACAAAATATATTCGACATAATAATTTTTCTGGGCACACTTCCTACGTTGTTCGCTCAGGGATTCAATACTTTTCTTTGGAAAATGAAAATATGCCTATGATCCATAGGCATTGAATTTTATAATAGCGAAATAACCATGTAAATGTAAGTTGTTGCATGCATGTGTGTTTTCTGTGTGTACTTTATAGTCTTGCATTGATCAAAACCGGAAGTTAGTTCCCTAAATCAACAAATATCTGACACACATATAATACATTGAAACTAAAAAAAATAGTAACGTATATATTTTTAAGGGCTCTATTTCCCCATTGGCTTCAACGAACATTCAAACCAATATAAATTTTTTAGTATACTTTCAATCTTGAAAGAAAGCATGTGATCAGAGCACCTACAACAAATGATACATCGTAGAATTCATAATATTTGTAAGGATTCTTTGGATGTGGGTTCTGTTATTTCTCCATACTAAGGATTTAGAGATGAACGCTCATACATTCTTCATTGTGATTCAATGCTATGTATATAAGAATATTGGTTTGAATCCCCAATCCTGCTCTTATTTCACGATTGCTCAAAAGAACTCCTTCCCTACATAAGTAGGCAAAGGCATCTGCGATTTTAAGCTCGTTCGGCTTACAATTTTTCGACAACAACACAAACTAAAATATTCTTGCCTTGAACGGAAAGGATTTATTTTCAGGGGATCTCTATCTTCACGATTTCTAGTCTTTCGAAATTCTAATGTGTATGGATCTTCTGTTTCAACTCGGAAATAAAGCACAGTGCAGTGTGTATCGTTAGTGTCGCATATTTGTAGTTGGACTGTTGGGCTCACAATACGTGCACACGACTTCTATCAGATATTCATTCATGTACGTTGTTAAGTAAATCGGGGTTACATTATTTTGGAGTTTGCAACATGGATACTTGATACTTGCGTACCAGATCCAACTGTAATAATATGCTTCGTATTGATTTCCAGCCCGTCTTTCAACTAATGGCTTGACTGAGAATTAAATCCTTGTTTATTTATTTATAGTTTTAAAAAGCTTTCCTTGAAATTATGCTATACTAATGACTTACTTGTGCTGTTACAATTTTTTATTTTGAAAATTGAACTAAAAAGCTAATAGTAGGTAGGTTCTTTGTTTTGTTTTATTATTTGAATGCCAAAACTTTTAGTAGTTACAGAATAGATGTCGTCACATTGTAAGGGTCTCTTTGGGGTCAATTCGTGCATCTAATCTTAAGTCTAAATTATGGACAACACTCGTGTTAATGTTCCCCCAATATCAGACATTATGAGTAGAAAAGAAAGCAACACATGCAAATATAAAGGCAGTCTTTCTACATCGTTATTCCAACCTATGGATGAAGGAGTGACTGAAAACTTGTTAACTAAGACCATTTTAATTCAGTGTTCTGTAATTCGAAATTTCGACAATCCGAAGTTTTAATTAAAAGTTTTGTGTGAACTTTCTGATGAACCTAAGTATTTAGCATCACTAAAGCGTACGGCCACACTCACAGTACAATTAGCAACCGATCAACCGATGCCGTTACCGGAGATAAGTAGTTTGTAATCTCAAAAAAGAAATACGAAGTTTAAAAATTACTGTGGTTAGTGGTTGTTCTAATTTAGGGTTTAAACCAATGTGTTTCCATGGATTTTGTGTGGGGCTTGTAGTACATGTGGCGAAACTTCAGGTTTTTGCCAAAATAGTCTGGGGGACGTAAACAACTCTTTCCAGGGAGTAAAGAAAGTAGTCAAGGTGCAACTTTGGACTGCACTGTGACTGTACCTGTAGTGGAAAGGGTTGTTTACGTCCCCCAGACTATTTCGAGGTTCTCCTTACAAAAACCTGTAGTTTCGCCACATGTACTACAAGCCCCCACAAAATCCATGGAAACACATTGGGCTGAGGTAAGGCTCAGGGTAAATTGCGGAGGTGGAGTTAATCATATATTATACGGATTGTTATTGCAGGTTACTACAGGAATTTCATGTGGCGAATCTACTTTGTATGTGAAAATAAGCCATGCATGGCAAAGGTCATAGCATTCTATGTAAACTAGAGTAGTTGGTTTATACAATGTGGAACGTCTAATATTTGGGCTGCATAGACATTAAAGTAGAAAATAATAGTAATATCATGAAACCGAGATCAGAGTAGATCACAGGCATCAGATGACAACTTGTGCCTTTACAGTCTGCCCTTCTGAGAAGTGAAAGAGAAGGGAGCAGAAAAAAAGCTAAGGAGGAAGGTTAAAAAAGCCAGGTTTGGGTTGCACAACTATGCAATAGGTATTGGTTGCTAGATGGAAGTAGGTAATGGTAGCCACTTATGTTACATGTAACATACCTCTATTCTAGTTACATTATGTTATGTACAAGTACATATATCAGTACTTACGACTTACCTAACTTCCTATCACCTATGTGTTCATACTTAACTCAGAAATATTATAATATAGTAAGGAGGGGATAAAAGGGAAGCTAAGCTGAGTATATAAGCCAAGACTGGGATGGGTAAAGGGTACTTTATAAGTATTTACATTTGATGTGATCTGGGTTAGCAGTGAAAGTGAACTGAGCGAGTTGTAATGTAAGTACCACTCGTATAAGAGTAATAGAGGATTGGATAGAAAATCGAGGAAGACGGGTGGAGTTCTCCGCAGGAGCTAAAGTGAAGAGTCGAGAGGAAGCCGGGGAAAGCCTTGAGCCTTTCACCATTTCAACATTTGCAGAATTCACATAAATGCCACTATATCTAATGATTTCAGTGTAGCAGAAAATTCCAGATTTTATCTTCCCTCTACCACTCTAACTATACATTAGTAATATACTTTTACATTCTATATTTATATACCTATATGTATATATCAAATCATATAGCCTTTACATAGTAGACTAGGGATAGACATACCCATAGACCTCACTCAGCATTCCATACTCCTGCCTGCTCCTCTTGGTATAGGCTCAGGGGTGTTCAGATAGACGAGACACTCGACTCTAACGCTCTGCTACTTGCATTTCGTTTTCTTACACTTACACTCAACTACGGGTTGATAATTTACCTTCGCCTTTCCTTTCTTCACACTTAATGCTAACAAATTTAGGCATTCCTCCTTTTCTCTTTCTTTATCAATGGAAATATTGATAACGGAAATCCATCCTGTTCTCTTTCATACCATTATGCTTTAAAACTGTCATTGTATTTACTACCATGGTGTAATAATTGCTTTTCAGTTCATAAATGTCAGTATCTGTTTGTACACAGTAGAATAGATATTTATTATGCTAAATTGCAGGTTTTATTGTGGTAGCTTTAATGAATTAAGTAAAGTCGCACATAATACTTGAAAATACCACTCTAAGATTGTACCTGCTGCTGTATAATGCTACTCTATTTGCAATATTCCAATACGTGACACGCAACGCAACAGAAATTTTCCTGCAGGCTATTATCGTTCAAATGTGCACTGATTTAGTGATTTTATGCCAGATCTTAGACAGGACCTTTTAATTTTATAAGAAGCACTAAATGACTGACGATACGTATTAAAACCGGGACAGCTTGAATAAATCCCCGAGTTCTTTATCGTATTCCCAAACATAGATAAAAGATTTAACCTCGTCACAATTTTCTCACTGATTGATAACGAATTCTGGGTAGTATGATAATGAATGCAAAGTGTTAAGTAGAAAGGGCTTAAGTTTGGTTTTTTCCCTTCCCAGTGAGTTTGCTACATGAAATGCAATAGATATAACGATGTGAAGGATTAAATAGAAAAGGCCTACAGTATTTCTAACCCAAAGGAGCTTTCTTGCTTTCAGTGTGGGTAGATTTGAAGTTTACATGTGGGTTGAAAATTTTCTTTTATTTCGTGTATGCATTAGGCTGGCAACGAATGGCTAACTGGAAGAAGTGTGAGTATAAGACACTAATGGTGATACGATATACAGATAAATTTATCGATAGAAGAAAGTATAAAAAAAGCATTAGTGCATAGTAAAAGATACGGTGGTGAAAGTTAATAAGGAGGAAATGAAAGCGACGAAAGGGATCTCGTATGCATACAAGTCAGTGTGGGGTAACGAGATACATAATAATGAATAAAGCAGGCGAGAGAAACGGAAGGGAAGCCATACCTTGAGGTTTAGTTGAGAAAATAGTAGAGGGGCCCAGGAATCTAGTTGGTTGGGCCTTATGTTAGGAGATATCTGTATTTGGCTAAGATTTACTCTTGTTAGAACACCAGTTACTTACTTATGTTGCTTGAGTTGGGGAGAAAGTGAAAGAAGGAAAGGAGAGTGTCCGTAGATTTAGAAAGCGTAGCCATCCGAGTACAATTCTGAGATAAAGTATAACTGCGGATTGTTATTTGCTTTCCTTGCATGAGCCAAAGAGAGATGAGTTCATGCATACATAATATTTTGTGTATACGCTCCGTATAAAGTAGTGTTATCTAAGATGACAGGGCAGGGCTCTATGCCAATACCAACCACCCCTCCACTCTATTTACTGTTTTACTAGTTTATTAGTGAAGATGCTTTCATTCTATTTCCATTGTGAGCAATATCTAGACCATAATATCTTCAGAGATAAATAGCTACCTACCTGATCTTATATGGATGAGATAAGTAAGTAAACTGGAATAAAGAAGGAAGGTATATGAAATGAATTGCCGCCAGGGCACACCAAGTCTTGGTAATAAAATAACATTAGCTGTACTATAGGATGTGGTTGCTTTATCTTCTGCTTGCTTGCCTTAAGAATAGGGAAAGCACATGACACCGACAGTTAGTGAAAGTATACCTAGAAGAGAAGAAGTGTGTTTGACTGTGGAAATTGCTTTGGCATTATTAATGTACATGCGTTTCATTCATACCTAATGGTTACGGAGACGGAGTTTCTGTTCTCTATATGTAGCCGCTTCTCTTAAGTAGATATACATAGATTATATCTTGTATAGCCAAACCAGAGATGTGCTTTTGCTTTTTCCTTCATGCAATGATCAGACTAAGAAAAGGTGACTAGGTCCCTGATAAATAATGCAAAGATGATGATATTTAATAGAGTTTAATGTTTGCTCTAATGCTTCATTTTATTGTGACTTACAGGCTCGCCGGCTGATAAAGCAGATTTAGAAGTTGGTGATGAAATTCTGGAAGTTAATGGGCGATCGTTAGAAGATGCAACGCACACAGAAGTCATATCACATATTCACCAGGTAACTTTTACTAACTCTATAGTATCAACTAAGTAACATGTGTTCCTGTCATTTCTGGCTTCTCTTTTAATTAGTCTACCCACCCGTTAACTTTAGCCCAATGAGCTAAAAATTTCATCCACCACACAGCTGCCTGAGTTATATTTATCGATTTACTTTTTAGACATTCAGCATCACATATTTCTCTTGCGCTGCAAATGAATATATGTGTCAACTGCGTTAATGACACCAGTCCAAAAATACATCGGAGGCTGAAATGGCTAGCCATTCCAATCACCTTAACCTCCCCTAACCTAAAATAAACTGAAATGACTAGCCATTGCATTCATCTGTGCCATTTTGGACTGATGGCATTTGCGACTGCGATATATGTACTGGAAAAGGTTACTAGCCGATCCTTTTGTTTTTCAGAAATATTGTTTCAATGATTTCCAAATGTGCAAACATGATAGAATTTATAAATCTTGCACTTCTTCATCTTGCAATATGAAACTCGTTAATTTGATGCGATGTTTTTCAATTTATTTTACCTTTATGAATGATGAAATGCACCATTGTTTACCATTTGCTAAGAATCACTGAAAACTTTCCATTTTTAAAGTCAATGATTGTGATTGAATGTGAAATTTTGAAAATTTCAGTGCATAAGGTCGAGAACAATATGTCTCCGAGTCAAAAGAAGAAGTGGAAACAAATTGGGTAAGTAAATAAATTTCTAATATTTAAATCGTTTGTGATGCGAATTACGATGCTTGTTCAAAATGTTTACTGTTGCGTAAATTGATCTACTAGGTACAGTATTCGAATTCTCCTTGAAAATCAACACAAATGTTTTTGATCCATCTGCAAATGAAACTATTTGTTCACATATTTACTTGCATGTATTCAGACTTTCAGGAAATATATTTTGCCATATACCATAGATAATCCAAACGGTACCCACACTCCACAGTCATATAAGTACTTGACCAGTAAGTATATCCATAGGTAGGTATTGAACTAGGTATGTAGTGTATGATTCAATTAGATGCCTGAGTGCAAGGCCTTTGAACGTAGCTCCTTTGCCTTTGCTCCTACAGGTACTATCGATCCTACAGAGCTTTTTACGCGGGAAAATCTACAGCGCTGATGACGTAGTTGAGTGGACTTCTTAGTTCTTGCCTCATGCTGTGTTTATATAATATTGAACGAAAAAACAGATATTTTTTGATTATTTCATTCTTCTACCAAAAAAAAGCTTCTTGTAATTTTAGTTTATATTAAACTTAAAGTTTAACAATGACAGGCAGTGTTTGTGCGGTAGCAGAGTGTAAAAATAACACAGTTAATTGTAAAAATAAAAGTGTAGTTTTCCACACATTTCCAAAGTCGAAATCTTTATCCAAGATTTGGAAAAGTAGGTGTAAACGAGAATTCAAAACGTCATCTTCGCGAATCTGTTCTTGTCATTTCACGGCCAATGACTACGAAAGAGATATCAGAAATGGGTATCTTGGATTGCCATTAAAAAAACGTTTGAAGCCCGATGCTGTACCTTCAGTGTTTTCGTTTCGAAACGGACCAAATTCAGAAAATAAAGAAAACAGTCATTTCACGGCCAATGACTACGAAAGAGATATCAGAAATGAGTATCTTGGATTGCCATTAAAAAAACGTTTGAAGCCCGATGCTGTACCTTCAGTGTTTTCGTTTCGAAACGGACCAAATTCAGAAAATAAAGAAAACTCCCCGACTTCAAGAACAGTTAGGGTGGAGAAACGGTGTTCAAAAGCTTTAGTCAAGGATATTTTGGATATTAAATAAAATTTCAGTGTTTAAATGTAATTTAAATTAAATCCTCTTAAAATATGGAATTAGCATATCATTGACAAATGCCAAATAATATGTACTTGTCATTTTGAATTATGCAATTTATTTTTGGGAACCATTTAGCTGAATCACAGACGTCTAGTTTTGGTCAAAGCACTTTCGGATCAAATTCAAACAAATCAGAACAAAGTCGAAGCGAATTCCAATCATCTGTTCCAGTTCCAGGTAATAAATTAATGTGGCTGCTGTATACTGCTATTCACTTTTTGAAAAATGCTTTATCCCAATTTTAGTTTCCTATATTGCTGTAATAATTATTTCGGTGTTATACTTTTGTGCAATTTCAGATATAAATGCTGACCTAAGGGCTACTATAGATGTGCAGAATGAAGAAATCAATAATTTGAAATACCTGTTGAAAACAGCTGAATATAAAAACGCCGAGCTTCTGTGCCGGAACAGTAAGCT
>JABASI010000839.1:0-31312 GCA_019776505.1 Tomocerus nigrus
AGCCAAGGTTTTGCACATCCAATAGAAAGCATTAGCATATCTGTCATTGAAGGATTAGTAAGCTTTGCTCACTCTTAATAGAATTTACAGAATACGTGTCGTAAATATATATGGCCACATGCGAAAACTTTATCAAAGGATGTAAAGAAGGATCTTCTCTACTTGCAATGCAATATAATGCATAGTTATGGACTATAGCACAAGTTTTATAGGTAGCTATGTTATGTATGTAGTTTTCTTTAGTTTAAATAGGAACGAGGCCGGGGCAACAATTACTTATAATTTATCGTGGTACACAAAGATTGTATTGTAAAATTATTTCTGGTAGTGGATTACTATAGAGCGGGGAAAGTGCATTGCAGTAGTTTAGTGCATTTGGAATGAAAAGAGCCGAGTAATAATGCGTATAAAAGTAGTTAGATAGTAAAATAGATATAGATATCAATATAAGTGGACAGATGATGAAAATGAACCTGTTCCGGAAGTGGAGTTTATGAGCATAAAACATTTGGGATCGGACATAACTTGAGTAGTAATGGGTTTCACAGGAGGAAACTTATCGCAGGATATGCACATTGAATCTCTCGGATGAGTTGTTTCTAATTGATCTCGGCCCCCGTAAAATATGAAAGCTCTTTTCAGTGTGACGGCTATTGCAGAGTGTGGCCCAGTGAGAGAGAGAGAGAGAGAGAGAGAGACGATTGGAGGAGGAGGAGAGCTGGGATAGGCACCAGAGCACGATTCACGATAAATGTACCTAATGTAAAGTAGTGGAGGAAAGTGGAGGAAAGTAATGTGTGTAATGCCTTGCTAAGAGATCTTCCATAGAAATAATATCCTTCGTTTCCTATGTAATCGCCATATGGATGCAATAGGGCAGGACACGACACAAATACTATCCTCAAATTCAAACTTCCACTTGGTTGGCAGAGCATTAGAGCTAACAACTTCACCTAAATGCATGTAAGCATCTATCTTATGCTTTAATGTAGCTATGTACATACTTTTATCTAATGTACAGTAATATAATGCTATTTATGCATATCTAACAGTCAGCGTCCTGTTCCAAGCAGTACAGTGCACAGCAGCGTCGAGAAATGAAATTCAAACTTATCTACAATGTTCATATCTTTCAAACTACGGAGCATAGTGCAAAAAGGATCTAAAATCCGACCTGGACACACACAAATTGTCCACATTACTACATGTTGGAATCTATTTCCAAAGTAGAAGTATTCATATTTCTAGAGGAAAGTGAGGGAGAGAGAGAGAGAGAGCCCTGTGAATTCTAGCGTAAGTGGTTACTGTATTAATAGTGCATATGTCTATAGGGATATTTTGAGTATGAGTGCCACGATACAATACACTTGCAAGCAATTTATCTGAAAATATTTATAACTGAATAGTTGGAACTAAAGCCAAAAGCTTAGTTGAAAATTTAAGCTCATGGCTCATGCAGGGGGTTTGATGGTGAAAGTTCGTTGAAAGTTTCCTCGAAAATTGTTATTCGTTTGACTAGACTGACTGACTGGCTGGAAGATTTTACTTTTTACATGATGCATGTTCTAACACTCCTATCTCTACCATTCCTACACTTTCTGAACATAACTATTTTCACTTACACAAAGATCCCATGCATACATGAAAGAACCATAGAAGAAATTTATATATAGCTACTTATACAAAGTCTATTCCAGAGCATTAATAGTTACAAGCTAATATCGGAAAGAGTTTCTTTCCTGAAAATTACATCCAGGTAAGTAGGAGTAGTGTATAGTGGCTACGATTATATTACAAAGTGTATTAAATATGAAAACATTGTGGGCAGATAAATAGTTTCTCAGCTTTTCTTATAAGATAAAATATTAATAATTAAAAATGTCGGGAAACTTATTTTGGGTTCTCCAAGTGCAAGGTATGCAAACGGGAAGACATAAGAATTTCTAATGGAGAAAGTTGTCCGGTGAAAGTAGTTTAAGATTTCCGTTGTGTGCCTAGCTTGATTTAAGTTACACCTGCAGATTGTGTGTGGTTAGCTTTATCTGTAGCTCATTCCGTTCGCTATGCATCTTTCATGACATTATATGACATTGTTGCATAAAAATTGCATCAGCCAGCTCCAGTCACCTTCCTTCACTTAAACTGAAGAGGAGAGAGGAGCATCAGGTCAATCTTTATTATTAGTTTAAGTCTAGAGGCGTCTACTCTGATGAGAAAGCATCTTGACGTGACTTTCCTTGACTTCCACTCAAGTCGACTCTCTCTCTAAGAGGGAAATCTAATGTAAGTCAACTCAACTCTCTCCAAGACAAGACAAGACAAGCCAACAGCCACAGGAACATTGTCAAACTTTCCATAAACTCTATTACACAAGTTATTAACTTAGCTTGGCTTTCGCTTACTTAACTTTTCTTAAGTTATTGAAGAGCCTTCCTTCTCCTTCCTTCTGTTCTACTTATTGTTCAACTACCTTCTACTAGAACAATGCCAAGCTATATCCTCACTCTCTGTCACACCACTACTACGCTACACTAGTACATTGCACTACCCACCACCACTCTTCTTTCTATACAATCTGCACTAACACTCGACTACTTAATGGCCACTGCCTTACATTCCATTACGTTACGTTTACCTTTATTGCTTGCATTTCCCAGGAACGGAACAAGTGGTCTTCCTTCTCTTGTCTTACCCGCCACTATACTATGCATCTCTACTTCCCTTTCCTTCCTACAGGTTAAACTTTAATTCCGAATCTCTCTTCCCAGATGTTAACCAGGTGCTGGCTACACATTCAGTCTGCACAGACCACACCAAAGGAAATCACCCTAAAATAAACCACTGAACCTTGTATGCAGTTAAAATTTAGTGAAAATTAAAGCCAGGATTAGCAATACTCTACTCACTGCAAATTCCGTATCCTTTATTTACACAACTTGAATGTAGTATTTATCAAAAGCGGCTGCTACTCCTAAACTGATCTAATGCCGAAATATTAATGCCAGTTATCTAGCCGATTAAATCACCTTCACTGTTGAGCTCTCGGTTGTGTTAGTACCCACTACCACCCAGGTACAACTGTTCAAATTAAAGTTTAACCAGTTATTTGCTTATATAGAATATATTATTAATTTTTCTTGTTTTAGTAGATACATTTTTGCTGGAAGGTAATGTCGCATTCGCATCATTGGCAATTTCCGTCGTCTATCGTCGATTTTAAGAAGCTATTCTTCTGATTTCTTCTATAGATGTCATATGACTAACCTTCGTACATTTTAAGGTTTGCCACATTGACACAGCAATAACTAATGATATTGTATTAACTAATAATTTGATTAATTACTAATACAGTAGAGAAAATACTATTAAAAAATTAACAATTTTGCAATTTTGCAGACAGTACAACGAATTCATACAATTCATTATTTCTTCGATCCATTAAATATTAAAATATGTTTGCTATATACGAGATAAATGTGTCTATAGATTCTCGAATGAAACCAATTGTTATCGAGACAGTTTGTAGAAAATTGTTTAGGTCAATAAATGATATCGAGATTGGTAAAACGCTGAAAGTGGAGAATACTAATATCGTCTACTGAAGTATCTGCAGCAGTCGTGGTGTGTGTCTGTAGTACTATTTGTTCTGTATGGACTGGGCTAGGTAGGTAGGACATAGACCACGGTAGGTTTAGTCCATCCACAGTACACTACAGTGCATTGTACATACATAGAGTAGGGCATGTCATGCTGAGCAAGCCACTGATTACTCATTTATCATGTTTACTGTGTAAACTGTAATGCTATGCCTAGTCAAATAAGAATCAGCATTAGGCTAAGTTAGCAAGTTGACTTTGACTCTTATTCATGTGCATATCATGACAGGGAATAGGAAAGTGTAGGACCCCTGGTAGTAGTTTGCTTAATATCTTGCTATATATAGCTCGTTGAGTATAAAAAAATTATATATAGGGCTATATTGGATATTATTATTGTGAGCGTATCTTCAGCAAGGGCACACGACAACACATCACAGTCGTTTTGCTCCGCCAGTCAGTAGACAATGTTAAATATTAGCTTGTGGAGATACGATGACAGTTTAATTAACGACCTCCACCTCTGTTCTAATGAGTAGTGGCTGCAATACGTAACACATACATGTAAAAATCTCAGCGGGCTCTTGTCCTACTCAAGTTAGCAAAGAATCCGTTCGTGTTTACATTCAACTAGATATACAAACTTTTATTCTGCAGAAAAGTCTACTATAGTTCAAAAGAGAAATTCCTTTGCAACCTGTCCATGTGTAAATATCTCTACGTACATATTCATTAAAATGTCTGCCCTAAATACACACGCAATTTTCTGTTATTATTCATTAATCAATCAGCAGCAGATTATACTAAATTACTTTTAAACGATAAATTAAATATCAACTGATACTACGTATATATCGCTTGCTTGGAATTTTGCAATTGTCTACATTTAGTACCTGATATTTAACAGCATTTTGCGGCAACCATGCCATATTTCAACATAGGCATATATAATTAAACGTAAATAATAAAACAGGCCACAAGTTGCGATTAACACAGGATTGAAATTCAAATTAAAAACAGAAATCCTGTAGAGCTCCGCTCTATGCTCTAGAAAACACATTGAATGTTGAGTTATTCCCTGAGGAAAACTTGGCTTTCACTTTCAGTTTCCTTTTGTATTCCCAGAGAATATTGTAGCGAAGTGTAAAGTAGCGTTACGCTACCCAAGCTAACATGCGTAATTTCATACGTCGCTAGTGCTACTGTTGCTTTCTCCTGAGGCAAATTTAACTTTAACATTAACCCTATGCCTTTCTATGCTCACTATATGTTATGTTCTGTTTATCTGTGTTACATTGTGCGTACATCCTTGAAATAACCATTGTTTCAGTTGTTTCAGCCAACTCCCGCAATGTGATCTGACACCGCAAATTTAATCCGATTCAATTGAACCGTCTTATTGTTAATGTAAATTTTCGGCGTTGCTACAAAAGCTCCATTTGTACTGTTTCGTTTTAATTACCGACCACTTTTCATATGATATTCATCTACAGCATTTATTATGTTGACGGAAGAAAGAAAATGAGTGAAGCAAACAAAATTACATGTCGGTTAGAATTTAGAAAATTCTAAGGATTGACAGTCTAATACAGTAATTAAAGTCGCATTAGAATTATTCCTGGCCGCTTTTATTAGAAATTTAAGGAATAATTGCGATTCGGAGAATTGAAATGGAGAAACGAGGAAGAAAAAAAATTAAATGTGAATTGCAGATTAGGAAAGGAATTTGTGAAATGTGACCTTGTTATTTTTTCATTCGTGCTATTTGTGGCTGCAATGCTGCAGTCTGTCGAGATTGATGAAAAATAAAAGGAATTGGAAAGAGAAGCTTATTTTCACCAAATGAGTTTGACGTGATGAATTCACGCATCCTCTTTCTGTCACAATTCACTCTAATCGGTTTACATTAGGAAATCGTCTATTACTGTCTAAAGAGTAATTTACATAGGCGCCACTACAGATTGCATAGATAAGTTATTGAATTCAAGACAGAAAAAACATGACAATTGCCTTTATTTGAAATTTTTCTTATCTGTTAGGATATAATAGCTCATTTGTCCATTAAGTAGATTTTCATTTGGTTTATTTACCTGAGCAGAGTAAGCGAATGAGTGAAAAGCAATGAGGGAATGGCAGAGAAAGCATTAATGGGAAGGCTGACAGGTGGATTGGACTGGATTGGCTTCCATTTCTTTAAGTACAATCAAAATACTCTCTATAGCTTCTACCAACGAAGAAAATCCCCATTAGAAATGCTGCTAATGGTTATTTTGATTGTTACTAATATATTAAGAGCTAGTGCTTATGCCATACCTGCACAAACAGACTGATGGAAGCTATCAGCTCCTTATTTTTCTCTCCGAAGGTTTTTGCTCGTTTTATATACTTAATGCTGTAGGTAGTCACTTCAGTGAAAAATAATGGCTAGACCTGCTATAATAAGGCATAGAAAATAATATATTATTATATAGGTACCTACATACAGATAATAATCCTTGTTGCCGACTAAGAAAAGTGCAGATTCATTGTTTGTGGACATGTATTTATTTATCGCAGCTAATCCAAAGTTTCTCTTTTCTCCGTATTAAGTGCATTAATATATTTATAGGTAATTATTTTATATCTCTCTACACTCTAACTGTCAAGTCAAGCTGAGATAGATAAACCTTGTTGAAAGAAGACACGTTAGTATAGTAGCCAGACTCTTTTCTTTCACTGCAGTTCAACTCAGAAAGATTGACTTGCTTGACTTAAGAAATTGGTTCATTTCCAACGTTAAACAAAAAGAAAACTCCTACACTATAGTAGTTTGGAAAAGGGAAACATTTCCGAGCGCTGTGCAATGTTAAAGATATCAAAGTATTGAGTATAAGTAGCATTATATTATTATCTGTAGTTTTACTTACCTTGAGCATTCTATAAGCCAAGACACACTTTTGCTCAGAGTCTGAAAGTGAGTTGGTGAAGGGAGTGAAGTTTTCGTGACTAGACGATTGGACATTTGATTGACAAGCTACAACCATCCGAATGGCTACCAGTGGACTGAATCCGTGCAAAATATATGAATCTGCCAATTGACAGCAACACGATTCTATTCTGTCCATTTCCTATTGAAATGCGTTATATATATTTCCCTGGTCTGGCTCCAGACTCCAGACTTGTCTCTCTTGTCTTGTCTCTCTAATTCGCCTCTCAATGCAGCCAGACAAGACAATGCAATGCCTGAAAACAAATGCACACTCACTAGTAGCTTCAATATAAATAATGGATACTGAATGGATATGTATAAAACATTTCATACTTTGCTACTTCATTTTCCATTCCACTGAATACTTGTCACGTGTTTGTTTCGTAGAAAATGCTGTCGAAAATATTTTCATTTTCTTCGAATTGTATACTAATGATAATGTACTAATCAGTATGTAGATTTTCACTGTTTGTTTTGCGAGATGTGACTTCCTGGCGCCAAACCTGAATCTTTGTCATTTCCTTGAAAATTTAATCAGGCTCGAAGAATTTTCCTAAAAATTCTTTATTTAGTCAATTACAAATTGTAAAGTCGATATTGAGCCATTTTATTGCATAGGAAGGTACGAAAGATTGCAGAAATACAACTGTAGTAGTATGCCTATTAAACAAAACGTTGTTTAAATATTCAGGCCATACGCATACGGAGATATCAAGGTACGTGTGTTTTTCTAGGATTTTAAGGGAATCTATCATTTGAAATGATTACGTTATAGATATTTGCTTATGCAAGTCGCTCTAGGACTGAATTATTTAGTGTGAATGTTTCTCGGAGGTACCACGCTATGCAGGTAGCGTCGATACTTCAATCAATGACAAAAGATAATGTCGTACATAATGGCAATGTAATTTAGTTAATCTCTTCCGATTAATAAAAAATCTAGCCACCTGTCCATAGCATTTCTAGAGCAGGAGTCTAAATTTATAAAACGCATAATGAATACCTGTTTGTCTTTGCTGAAATGAATATAAAAGGTATACTATGTGGTTAACGACTACTAATGTGTAGTTATTTAGTCGTATACAGGACAATAAGGACATTTGTAGGCTTTCCAGGCTCTTTTCATTGCCGAACCACCCTAATTGATAGGAATGAAGAGAAATTGAATAGGGAATTGAATGGAGGTAGCTATTATAACCCATCACTAACATGTAGCCTGTCTATTTTCTTCAAAATTGAATGACAATATGTCGGAGAAATTGAGTTTAACAAATAATTAGTATGGTGAAGTCGTTATATACTAGGTTCTTCAGTGTTCTTGCCCAACTGATTTGATGAAGAAATCATATTTCCCAGGAATTAGCTTTTATTTACAGTTTCCCTTATCGCGTATCTAAACAGTTTTAGACAAGTAACACGTAGGTGTACAAACAATGAGGACGTACGTAAGGAATACTAATATTCGTTAATTCGATTTCTTTACACACTGCTTGATAGAGTTTTGAAAGTAATAAAGTTTTTCATTTGATGTCATGCCTAATATTTAAAGCAACATATAGGAAATGATTATTTGGTGCTAAAAGTGGGACGACATGAAAAAGAGTGAAAACAAGTTTTGCTTGAGACATGGAGAGAGAAAGTCGTGCTATTCCAGGGGATTAGGTACCTATGCAAGGAAAACAAATGAGATTGAGAGTTTCCTTGCTCCATATATAATATTTTACCTGCATACATAACTGGAACTTTCGGCGGAGGAACATTTCCAATGTAATACTTGGAAGAAGAAAAGAGTTTATCAATCGAGGCAATCTGTAAAATTTATGACGTGTCAAATAAGGTATTTTTAAGGAGTCAGGCCCAACAGGCGGCTTGTCATTTCAAGTCACACCCTATTATAACACGCACAATCTATATTAATGGCTTTGAGATCACATTGGATCTCGGGACTTTGCTCTATTCTCTTCTTGACTTTTCTATCCTATTATGTTGTTCCTACGTTGAACTACACTTTGTATTTTCCGGCCGCAGCAGTTACAACATGATATATATTCAAGCTCATACTAGCATCCACTTCCTATATAAAGATTCGTCGTATTTAATATGTATAGTGCATAGTGGCACTCTCCCTATTTATCTTGGATACTTATTTCACTAAGATAGTTGTAATATGAGAGCGGAGAATGGTAACTTAAATATTATGTAACACGTATTGTAACTATTCCTCTACTTACAATAGTTACTAATAGGTTAGCTCTAAGCCTAGCCCATATTATAAGCTCCCAACTTAAGACATTGCTCAATGCATCCAAAGTGAAGTAAAAGTCACAAAGGGCTTTATGTAGTAACCTCCATGTGCAACCCATGTCACTCTATCTACTATGTATATGTACATACATACGTCCTACCTACCTTAGTACAACATGCTACTTTTTGACTTTCACTTCCCCAAACTCTTACTTATATAAAGGAAAAGTAAAAAAAGTACACCTTTCCATGTTCGGCTGGTTATTCTTTCCTTTTCTCTCTTTCTCTCCCCCTATTTTTGAGTTATTCTTGGGATTTTTACTATACTTTCCATACTGTGAGTTGAGTTGTGCGGTGTGAGTGAGTTCTTAGAGACCAACTTGAAAACTTGTAGGCAGGGATAGAAAAATCGTTTGTCGGAAATTGCTTTACGACGTTAGGTGCATAGCAAAATTCATAATATGAGTTTTTTTGCATGTTATGGTGCATTTGGGTGCCGTCGGGTCTATGCTAATGTCGACATGTACAACATAAATTATAATAGCTCCTACGTACGCCTTACAACCTGAACTAACTCAAACCAAGTCAGGTTTTTTACTTTACAAGCTTTAAGTTTCGTAGCAGAGCTACCCCTTCCTCTATCCTTTTTTGGTGTCACTATAATATAATAGGGCTATTGGAATACTACCTAACACTATACTACTACTACCCGTTTCTAATAAAATGAATGTCTCTTCTACCCGTATGATAAAATGTAATTTCTTTTGCATGCTAACACTAACGGAAGGTTAGAATCATATAATATAGGGAAAGGTGGAGGCTGGACAGAACTGCAGTCATGACTTTTACTATTACTTATTATTTTCGCATGTGTGTAGAAGAGTAATTTAACTATTTAAACTACCCTTTGCCTTTCTTGATTCATATTGATTCTTATAGAATTCTTTAATTTCTTTTTCAGCATAGTAAATATTTACAATAGATAATAATATGTTGCTCTGCTCAAAAGGCAATAAAAGTGCCGTCGTTTAATTTCAGAGAAAAACATTAGACACGATCGTTTTTCTTGCTACAAGTATTTTCTCTCGTTTCTAACAGGTAGTTAACATAGTACAATATTTCTTTTGTACAATTAATATAAAACATGATTGCTGTAGTTGTAGTTGTAAGCCTTCGTGACTGACCCATTTAAAATGAAATCAAAAAGCGACTTTATTAAAGGGAGCTGAATTTCCAGCACGCTTAGCTATACACTAAAACTTATTACAAACGATGTACATTAATGTATTTTGATATGGGGTACATCCTTGCAATTAGGGATAAGATAATAGGAACCAAATTAATAAATAAACCCAGTTTCCTTTTAAATATTTCTTTCTATTGATAGAGGCAACCGAAATTGCAGGTGCACTCTGTATGTCTTTATAAACGTTTCACACGCAATCCAAAAGATAATTTATTGCCAAGATATACTTTCTCATGTACATGGTCCACTTCTAAAATATACAAAATCATGTTGGTATGTAGCCAATTGGGATGGATGCTTTGTCAATCCATTGTAAATTCATTAGAAGGTAAATGAGAAAACATGCATTTAATATTGTGTCATAAATTACAAGCGAGTTTTGTAAATTATTTCCGACCACATTTCGAGCGGGTTATCCATACACTACATAGCATATGTATAAAATAAAAGGGCAAAAGAAGAATGAAGGATTATTGCTCTAGCAAATTAATGTGTATGCAGAAATAAGTGATGAAACCCTGTTGCCTTCATTGCAACAACGAATCCTCATAAAATACCTTTGCTAAGTCATGCAAGGAAGGTTACTTATTAGTTTGCTAAATCTGACTAGAAAATGGAAGTAGAGACAATATAAGAGAGAGAAATGCCCTGATATCATAACTAAATGAACAGTAATGGCTAGGAATCAGCATAAAAATGGAATGAGAAACACGCACAACGTAATAAAACTGTAGTAGTCTCTATCTTTCTATCTTACTCAAGGTAATATTTATTAGATGTAGAAGGGTCTAAGTAACGTCATATTAAATGTACAGGACAATGGGCAATCAGTTGCATAAAAGATAGAGACATTGCGTAGGATTATTAGTCCTTGAATTAGTGTTAGTTTTAAATGTGGTTTGGAGGTTTGACTGTAGCTGGAAGTATTATTAGGAGAAGAAGAAGTGGGAATTATAGTGCATTCACAGAAAAGAGAAGACATTAGGAGAAAGAAAGGAAATATTAAGGAATGCAATGCCAATGCAATTGCCACGATATTAAATGGGATGTGTATTGCATTACCCTGGGCAGTAAAAGTAAACTGAGAATAGGAAATGAAGGGAGAGAAGACGAGGAGAGAGTGAAATAATTCATTTATCTGTATTTATAGGATGGGATGCCACTACATTACACACTGCACATCACAGACACAGCAAATACTAATATATTAAAGGAAACTATCCTTTTTCTTTGCCCTTTTATTTCTTCAATCATTTTCCTTATTCTTTTTATTGCATTTCTACATCATGCTGTATTTCACTCTTCTTTCTCTACTCTGCTGATATTCGTCAGAGACATACATACATGCTGAGGATAACATCGATTCATTTCAACATTATTGCAATTCTAAATAAATTACTATCGCATGGCTCTGTATGTGGCTATATAACAGCTAGCTCTGTCCGTGGAGTGTAGACACATATGGAGAAAGTCTTTATGTATAGGTAGAGAAAGGACATAGGGAAATCAGATAGTTATCTTGACTTGACATACGTAGGCTTAGAACGTTAGCAGATTCGAGACAATAGCTATTTCCATTAATATAAGTGTAAGTAAGCCATGACCTATGCAAATGCAAATAGCGACATTCAAGGCAGGCCATAAATAGTGAGCGGGGATGGGAAACTAATCCAAAGAAACGACACAAACACAAATACATAGCACAGCAATCAAGTCAACTCAAGTCGAAACTCACAACAATAAATGTGATCAAAAAAAGAAATCGTTTTGTGAATGGCATTTTATTTGGGTGCAGTTGCAGCCCAGTTTGTATTTATTGGCCATTTTCCTGCGGAATTGTCATTTGGCACATGATCAACTACCATCCGGCTGGATTTGCTCTGCCTTGGTTGGGCTTCACTGAGCTCCAGCCATCCACACTGAACTAACTGACTGAGAGGGAGCTAAAACTAAACTCGCTCAATTGAACTTTTATGAATAGTGACCTACTAACTGGGAAAATGTTCCATTGTATTCTAAGTAGCATTGTATTAGTGTCATCATTGTCCAGTTCCAGTCCACCACTAACACTGTAGCCAAAGCTCCGTTTTAATCTACTTTGTCAATAAATGGTTTTCTATCTATAGTCGTGAAAGATAATGGAAGTACATTACTGGATATTATAAAATACATGACTACGGGTATTTAGAAATCCAATAGACACTATTAACATGGATTTGTTACAATAGATAGGTAGGAAATACATTCTGTTCCACATAAAACTAACAGTATTTAGCTTTGTAATTGACTATTTAGTGAAATGTTGTCCAGTCTGGCAAAATACATTGCACAGCACAGCAGTTAGCAGACTGACTTTATTTGATATGAGAGTAAGGGAAACAAGAGAGAAATCATCATCATGCAAATTATCTATTGGGAGAATGAAAGGCCCCAGGATACCATGCTAATTGGGCTGTTGCATGCTCCTGACTATCCCCAGTGGCGAAACAGGTATGGAATTTGTCCCTAAATGTTAACCAAGAAAACCTATGAAGAAATACTATCATCAGGTTACTTTATTGCTTAGGCACTCCATTTCTCCGTTAACTCTAATGGCTGTATGCTCCTAAAATATACATTTATCCATGCTTTCTCCTTTCATAAACAGATATAGGTAGCCTTTTCTATATGCTTTCACATTAGTTCAGCTATTGTTGGCTCTCCTGCCCTGCCTCCTTTATTTTCTAAGGTAATCAGTCGTGTCCATTTTTGAGGTTCTTGTGGGAACCAAATGAATGTTTGATAGCGAGAGAAACTGCACGCACTGGCACTGGTGGAGCAAACCCGCCCTACCTTTTAGAACGAAAATAAATAGCTACACAACACCATTCCCTATGTCTGTTGTTAAATATTATTTTTTAGCAAAAGCAATCCTTTCTATATTAAAATAGAAAGAGAGAGAGAGAGAGAGAGAGAGAGAGAGAGAGAGAGAGAGAGAGTCGGGAGAAATACTACTATGCTAACGTAAGACAGGAAAGCAATTTAGTTGTTTCCACATTCATATCTTTCTTAAAGAGTTGTTGCCTTGCCTTGACTTGGCATGTTGGGCTATCTCCCTTGTTCCTGACATGCTACGGCTTTCTTTTACACCAAACATTCACCAAGTGGTTGATTTTACGTAGCTTTTCGGATAGAAATAAAGAAAAAAACTCTACAGTTATTTTTCTATTCAAACCAAAGTTGTAATTACACATGTTGCTGTTGTCGTGATCGGTTTGCTTTTATCTAATGCCACGCTTTGCTCTATTTTCTGTTTATTGTTAGGATTTCTGTTTGTTTCCTTCTCTCTCTCTCTTTCAGTCTAAAGTCCAAACCAATTGGAGAAAAGAGAAATATCACTTCTTCTCCAGAACAAAATCGTAGCTACAATTCTACGATAATGTAGGTCAGATAAAAGCAAGCCAAGGATTGGGAATTATCGCTAGCTTTTCTCTTTTCCTAACTAGACATGTAAAATTACAGAGTGGACTGCAATATTTAGCTAGATTCCGAAACTAGAGATAACTTTCGTCTCTTCTCTTTTCCAGGCAGGAGAAAAGGGAGATCAGCTGAGTCTCGTTAGCAATGTTATTATTTCGATTAAATGTATACTTATAAAGGTAAACATGGGATAAATTCCCTTGATAAGCACAAGTTCTTGAGTAGACATCCCTGTTATTATAATAATAACACAGATAGTAAAGAAAGATGGATAGAATTTCAGGGCCAGACCTGAGCGTGTCTATCTGATTATTTTCCCTAAGCTCAAGTTTGAATTCAGTTTGTAGTTAATCCCACTCGGAATTTATTTCTAGTTGGATTAGTGCGGAAACTGGAGATTTTCCTAAATTACCGAAACTGTAAGCAAGTTAGGACCAACACTCAACTGCTCACGTATCAGGAAAAACTAAAACTTATAAATGAGCTATCTTAACTCAAGTTATCGTAACTACTAACTGTTGAAGGAATTGCAAACACAACTGGTGACTTGGCATAGCTTTGGCTACTTACTGAATATTATTAGGGCTAATGCGATGTAGTCATATTACTTATATGACGCTGTGTAATAACTCGGATTTTCTCTTTTCCCTGAGAAATATCTGCTAATACATCATATGATATAGGGGAGGCTGTAAACTAGAACATAAAGCCCATCGCATACCATAACATCTAGCTCATTAATCTAAAGGGATGAATTTATTGACTTTTTCATTAGAGGAATGATTAATTTATTCGCGTATGCCATTTGCTCAGAGGTGTTTGTCACACTGCAATCACGAGCATAAATCTACTGGGGCGTCGTCACTCTAATCTCTTTCGTCTTAAGTTGTTAACTTTACGTCTCGGAGCCTTTCCCTGCCTCTCCAATACTTTCTCCCTTTCTCATTTCAATCCGTCGCTACAATTTACACTTTCTCCACCGAAATATCCCATAGAATTTTATGTTCTCCTATATGGCTATGACAAACTCAGCTAGGAAATATGCTTATCTCTCATTTACATCTGAGGGAATTGTATCAAATTAAGTTTTGATTATAGTTCTAAACTGTTTCACATCATTACTCTCCATATTTTCCACTCCTTTCTTACTACTTACAACTTTGTTGGTTTTCTATCCCGTTTCTTATCAATAGCTTAAAAATAGTATATGTATTATATGGCTCAAACAACGCCAGTGTTATGAGACATTTACAAAAGCATAACAAGGCGCTCCTCTGACTTATTAAGCACTTAGTTTAATCACTGGTTTTGGTGTTAGTTAGTCTGGTGCGGCTTGGTCCTTTTAATTACATATTACCTCAGCCACACTTCTAATTATTCTAAAGTGTTAAAAACCTGATGAAGTATGCAGAATAAATAACTGCGAACATTTTACTACTCAGTTTAGCGTGTTTTAAATGTTTAAACGATTTTGAGGCTACTGAGAATTTGAATGAGCAGTCCACTAATTGCCCACATGTTATAGGCACCTATTACTTACTTGCCTGTTCAACAGCCTTTGGCCTCTCTCTTTCAGTCTGAAGAATTAGGAACATGATGGAAAACATATTTCAGTGCTTCCGGATCATAAACTACGCAAGACATGTTATCTAACATTGAAAGTGCCAGCTTACATTTGAATTTTGACTGTATTAAATAATTACAGGCCCCACTAAAGTGGCATGTCGATTCAATTGCGCTTTGTCAGGCATAAATTCAAAAATGGTTTACGTATTTAATAAACATGAACTAATATTAAATTATAGTTTAGTCATTTGCATTGAACTATGGTTGATACGGTAGGAACAGAGACTAAAATGAATTAGCCATACAATTGCCCATGACGTCTTGAAAACTCGAAAACTTTGCTTTAAATAGTAAATAGGCGACACAATTTGCTAAAATTCTTCAGAAAAGTAACACTTCTGCTATAAGATCGTACCGTTTTAATTTTTAGTAAGAGTATAATTTTAGCCATCCTTTTATTTTAGATCGATTGATACGAATTACGAATAGGCAAAATCAGAAAAATTAAAGTAATCTGATATCCCTCCGCCCCAAATTTTCTATTAAATACGGTCATGACTTGACTTGTTTGCTGATTTTGAATAATTATTGTTGAAAACCCATTGGAAATTGACGCAACTTAACTGTAAATTGTGTTGGAATATTTTTGGTTCATTTAAAAATTTGCAAATAAATAAACATCTTCAAATTGTATAAAATTGCACTAATATTTAATTGCATTTCCAATTGCACTGCATTCTATAACTGGACTATAAGAGCTGCACCGCATTCTGCAGTTTTCTATCCTGAATGTACTTTATTCAGTAATAATATTCAGTAAACTCTTAAGGAGTAACAAAGGGAAAGTTAGGGTGAGAGATAAGACAAAGAAAAAAGGAAATGGTAGACGATTTCTTTCAGTACAATAAAATGTATCAGGCTGTGCCGTACAAATACAAGCGACCCTTTTCCCAGTTTTCTTGTAATGGCTATAAATGTTCTACTATGAATTTAAACTAGGAACTGTCCATAATTAAGGTTTCAGGTACTCTTTTAGGATAGGATTATTGTGTTGGCTGCATTAAGAGAGGTGAGGAAGGCGCTATATATATATAGGTATCAGCATTAGCCATGCTGCTCTTGTCTCTTCACTCATGCATAAGGACTGGCAATTAAAAAAACCTCATTATAAAAAGGAAATGCTGCGTTGCACTGACTTAATGATCAAACTTGGATATCGGATTTTCCATTTTCCCTTCTTTAATGAAAGTAGTATGTATATGTAAATTATTTCGTATTGTGTTGTGGGAATATCTTCCATTAAACTTACAGGTCGTGCTCAGAAAGTTAAAATGATAGAATCGCACCCACACTATTTTATGCCATGATGATAATATTATTAGCATTCTGGTGCTAAGGACTCTATATATTATTTTGACAACTATATGTAATTATACTAATGACAAAATTATTTATTACCTCCGTACTGAACAGGTAACTCTGATCTTCGCAAGCAGAATGCAGTATAATAATAATATGTAATAGTGTACGGTATTGTATGCTTTATAAACAAAATTGGTATAAAAGAAATACAAAAAATGAAATGTTTGTGGAACCCTGTGGATTCCCTTATTCCTACTTTCCTTGACTTGTTGACTACTGTGTGAATGTCTTTCCATTTCATTCTATTTGATGGCATTTCCCATTCGTTCCGTTTCATTCCCAGTTCCTCATGCATCAGTTTACATTACATGATAGTTTGGCGAAGCGATGAGAATGAGAACATTATTCTACAGTGATGTCCTAACGAAACGATCTTTGTCGACATTGAACATTTACCTAAAGCACACTATCATCATCCAAGCAAGCTATCGAAAAACTCCTAATGTTTCTACTACAAAGCTACCTACAGATTGCCAACAGTTATATAAGTAGGTACTTCCATCCCCTGTTATATAAACTGCAGTCTGCTCCTATTAGACTGTCTACTATTTACTAGAGCAACACTCTACTACTAATAATGTATGGGCTATATGAGCATAGGTGGCTCTATGTTTCTAAGACCAATGTCAACTAGGGTGTTTTTAATGCCCCAGCCTAGGATATTCCTCTGCGGTAGCGGGCACACAGTGTTTTGCATGTAAAACTATAAATTGACTCTTCGTTCGCTAAATTCCCTCGATATTTTTACTAAATGGGCTATAAAAAAGGGAAAGCCGATCATTAGAATTAAGTAAAAGGTGTGAAGTAGTAGGTGAAGTAAAGATAAGAGACTTTGCTTTACATCCTCCCTTTCAGCTCCTACTTTAAATGAATCGCTCTCTGGAAAAAACTAGTCTCCTCTTTGAGAATTTCCTCGAATTCGTTGTCTTGCTCTTGCCTAAGGGTCGACTCAGATTATTACATTGATACACTATATAGGTATGCTATATAATGTGTACTATCTATTTTTATCTGTAGTATATATCTGATAATGGCACTATTATGCTGTATATTGCACATATACTAAATTGCTTCCTTCTTAGTATTCATTTAACAGTAAAAAAGTACCTATATACATAGATAATAGTGTTCTTCGAGATATTTATGATATTCAGAAGAAGAATTTCGAACGTTCTTTTTTGAATTTCGTTCATAAAATCAGAATTGACAGTTAGGAAAATCACATTAACTCTGTAGAAATAACAATATTTCGAGAAGAGATTTGATTTATATAGTAAAATGAGCATTTGTAATATTCATACGTATAATATGTTGGGCTATAAATAGGGAAAGCGGAATTATTGAGCAATGTAGTAATTGAATGTCTAGATTAATTCAAAGTTGAATGGAGACATAGACACGGAATGAAGTATGGAGGATAGCCAGGAGGAGGATGTATAGTGAAGTGAAAAGAAAAGAATATAGGAAGGAGTAGTAAGTGGAGTGTCCGTGTCGATATGCACGTCGTAAAGATGGCTATTAGTTAGATTAGCAGTTCTCCTCTCCTCCCTCTCCTTTATTCTATCCCTTTTGCCTGTGAGAGAAGAAAGCAACAGAGGCGTCCATCGTGATGCCAAAAGCATGCAATGCAATGTAATCTAATCTAATGTAATGTACTGAGGGAACGTATAACGTAACTTAATGTAGGGGAGTTGGAGTTGAGTTGAAGAAAGTGAAGGACGCGATCCGATGTCAGTGAGGATGCCCAAGGAAACTAACTAACTAAACTAAAGCATTACGCAGTAATAGGTATCTATCTGTCCTTAGCTAGGTAGACACTCCTATTGTGCAGAAAGTCGAGAGAGAGAGTCCAAGTGTGTATCTTTTCTGAAATGGAATATAAAGGGAATTGCTTAGAATTCGAATGAACCAAAAAGTAAGTGGAACTAGTGGAAGAGGGAAGAGAGAGAAAGAGAGACTGTGTATAAGAATAGGGGCTATCCAAGGACGACGGCTTTAATTACTTTCAAGTGGAATTGCCAAGATCAATCTAATCTATTGAAAGAAGTCGAGTTAAAAGAGTGCCATTAAGAGATCTCAGATAAAGGAACGGGAAGGAGAGTCAGGAAAAAGAGTCAACTTCTCTCCTCGCCAACCCAAGACAAAACGAAACCGTTAACTAAACGAAACTATAAAGTAAATGTAGCAGCACGAGCACTACACGACTACTCACTACTACTAGAACAACTTCCAAAAGGAACTGTTGAAAATTATATTTCCTTTGCACAGATCTCTCAAGACACACTCCTCATTCATTCCAGCCAACTCCCGTCCATTGAAATTCATTAAAATCTTATGGATTCTGCACATTTTACATTTTCTAGGGCAGGGACCAAACTATCACATCCATTTTCACATACAACATCCCATTCCTTTTTACAATTTCAATGGTTCTAATGGAACTATTTTACTAAATTAGATAATAATAATTTTTATCTCATTTTGCATTTTCTAGAGCCTCTATAGCAGACTTACAGATAGAAATTAAACATATAGGTAGCCATCCACATTTACTATATTATCAAAATTAAATCCTTCATTTATATAAGTCAGGTCATTTGGTTAGCAAAGTTTAACAACAAAATTTGGTGAAAAATTTCATTGTCTGTACTAAATATTTTTGTTTGATTTAGAGAACAGTAGTGGTAGGAGTGGAAGAGGAAGTCGGTAGAAAAATTTGGAAACCTCTCAAATCCGTGTCATGAGTCAGCAGAGTTAGTTGGGTGTGCGTTTCTTTCGCAAGGGCCATGGAATGGCATGGCACGGCCAAAGGCAAAGAGTGCCAGGAGCAAACAAGAAATTTTTATATCCAAGAACAGGAAGAAAGATCCCATTAAGATCCAAAGACTGATTGTAATGTTAGGTGAAGAAGAATGAAAGTTGGAGATTGACACGAATAGGATGCCAAATTATTCAATTTTTCTTTGGTTCTGCTTTAGCATTGGGGCATATAGTTACCTCGCTGAGACTTGATAGTGGATGGTAGGAGTGTGTTCCTGCTGATAGGAGCATTTGTATGGTATACTAGGAGAAAGTTATGTGAAATGGGAGATAGAAAGCAGTTTAGGAGAAGTAGGAAGGGAAGGCGACCAAAATCCATTGTTACATCACATCAGATAGCAATCTATGGAACAAGTGGCTATTGACATGGACAAGTAATCACGTTGATCATTGCATTGCTTTCAGTTTGGCCTCCATTGCCTTTCGTGTCAAAGCAAATCCCGATTGCTTCTTTCTCAATTCACGATGCTACTGTAATGTCAGAGAGTAATGCAATGCAATGTAATGTAATGTCTGTATTGTGTCTCTCTACCCCTACATACATATACCATAGCTACCTATGACTATCAGGTACCTAAAGGATATCTATCTACGTATCTGTCCATTCATCTGGTGGCTGCTCTTGGCTTTGCATTGCATTCTCGCTCTTCTTCCTTTTCAACCGTTTGAATGGCACTGAGCAATTCAGCTTTTGTTGTCCTACCACTCTATAAAGTCTTATAGATTCCTCTGCATTGTTTGATAGGACTGTCTGCGCTATACTATAGCCACAAAATCAGCAAATGTCTTAAGGATGCCAATTGTTTTGCGAAATACTATGTTAATACAAAAAATATGCTAATATTTGCGATAAAGCATTGATAAATACATAAGTATTGAGCTAGTAAAATAAAATAAGCAATTTATGTGCCCAGTAGAAGGTCATTTAGCTTGTTAGACGTTTATCTGCAAAAAATATTTTATGTACAGACTACAGAACGAGGTTGTGCCTATTGAATGAAAGATCTGCAATCAGCGTAAAGTAAATATACATAGTGTACGTTGCGTTAGTATGACGAGCAGAAATCAAACCTCAAATAACAGACTGAAAGAATTGGCCAAAGTGCGCCGAGGCACGCATGGAAATGCTCTTATTCCTACTGCTCAGTCCAGCTCTGAGAAAATACAATAAACTTCAATAAACGACCAAAGTGTAAAGTAAAAGAAAAGTAAAGACAGAGAGAGAGAAGCGGGGAAAGTCCGAATGCGGAACAACGGACAAAAAGTATATTTTCCCATGAATGACATTCTTATTGAGTTAGCCATGGCACACCAAAGTAAACTAAACTACTAAACCGAGGAGAGTGCAATTCTTGAAAGGGGATGGATTCCTCCGTATTCCATTACAGTTATTCTTCTGATCGAAATATATACATAGCCTCAGATATATATATTTATTATAGGCTAACTCCTAGCTTGGAAACTTATAATTCCTGTTCGTCTGTATGCCCATGAAATTCTTACTGGGAATCGATATTGGATTCTTCCTATGCACACTCTTAAATGAACTACCCTGAAATAATATAGACAGCAAGTAGATTCACTTTTCCCGAAAGCGCATTAAACAAATATTTGTCAAAGAGTACATGCATTGTCTGATTATTTCAAAACATTATTCGAACAACCCAATCAATTGTAACTGCATACTCCGAATTCATAAAACATGCGACAATTGTATTTAAAATGTACAAAGCAACCTATGTGTTCAAGTAATGTGTATTAAATTATTCTTCAATTAATTTTATCACACATAGCTAAGGCATGAAAGAAATATTACTTTATTGAAAATGGAATAAATAAGACTCAAAACAATTTCAAAAATTCGTCCTAAAATTACATGTCAAGCATTATAATAAGCCAATACTAGCCATTGCAGATTCGTAGCATGTAAGAAATGTTCTGACACAGTACTTAGTTTGTTAAGCTATGTATAGTGTAGGTATATAACATGTTGGGCGTTGGATAAATTGCAGGCGGAATGACTTATGTGTGCAAGTGTGCGTTTATACACAGTAAGAAAGTGAAATATTTCACACATGTCTCGCCGGAGACGAGAGAAAGGAGAGTGAGAATTAGAATCCAAATTGGCAATGGAGAGAAGGAGGAGAATAATAAGGAATGAAGTCAACTCAATCGGATCCGGTCGTTGAGGGGAGGCAAAGTGACCGGAAGAAAAATCAAGGCCCATCAACGAAGACGGACTCGCATCAGACACAGATGAGCTGATGGGAAGCGTCGCGAGAAAAAATCCGGCACTTCCGCCTGACAGATCAGTCTTCCCGATCTTCCGCTCTCATGCATCACTCACACAAACACAGCCAAACTAGCATGCATTTCGTCCCTACTTATTCTGGACTATTCCGTTTTTGTCCAGCCCCACTTCTTATTTAATACGAGTAGGATATTACGTAGGTATTCAGCAGGCATCTTTATAGCTACGGATCCTCATAGCCAGATCACACACACGCTTCACTACAAATCACATCAGAATAAACCCTTTCCCTAAATTTTTTGGTCCCGAACTGAAAATGTGAATCCACAATTCTCGACCTTTCAGGTTACCATTTATAACTGAAAAGAACCCTCGGAATATATTTACATACATTTTTTTTCACAACGGTGGTGATTCATCATCGTTGCAACTTGAATCATTTGTAGGATATGCTTTCTGCAATAACTGACAATTGATTTAGTGTAGAGAAATCAACGTATCTGTAATTTCTAATGTTTATATGGGTGGGAATATATAATATTATAGAATGATAGCCTAGTCAAATAAACAACAAACTTACAATCAAGAGCAATTCAAATAGAATGATTATCTTAAAATAGGTAAACTAAGTATTCGATTTTAATTGTTGAGTGAGAACCCTGTGGTTTTATAACCATTGTAATGACAACATTTGATAAGAAGTTAGAGATATTAAAGCAAATCAACAGGGTGGCCCTGAGCAGTTTACTCGTTATTTTAATTACAGTGCAAACAGATTTTTGAAGGCAATGCTAAACACTAAACACAGTAATTTATAAGTTGGCAGCATTTCAATGTTGGCAAGAAGAGGTTGGCCAGACTATTCGTCTCCACTCCATGAAAGCAGGCGTCCTATTACCTTCTCAGTGTTCTACTTATTCCATTTAATTATCCATTGGGGGTTCACCTGTTAATGCACAGTGGGTAGTGGGTAGGTATTAGGTACTAGGTACATCATACCCGTCATACTATACGGAATACGGAGGAGAGTTAATTGATTGTGCATGTGTCTCTACAGTCGTTACATGAATCAGAAAACATTCTAATTCATTATTCAAATTCTTCTATGAAATATTTCTTACATTGCTGACTCAAAATAAACTCAGGAACTTATGATTTTATTTGCAGTTGTCATTTTTGTCTATACCTACTCATACATAATACTGCATGGCTAAGGGTTTTGAAATATGCAGTATCTCTTCTGCAAGACACTGAAATTAACCATGCTGTTCGACCGAGAGTGACTCCCTACTAAGTAGAATGGACATGGATCATAACCAAAAATAATAATTTATTCTTTCACAGAGGACCGACTACTTATCTCCTCCAGGTGGACTTATCCTAAAACATAAGTAAAATCATCAGAATTGCTTAGTGCACTGCACTGTATCTTTTTTTAAACCTAACAGCAAAATTAATTTAAACATAATTTTATAACCCCAATGAAAAATGAGAAAAATGATTTTCGATATTATCTCCAATCCTATTATCATTGTCTTTGTGGCCGAAAAAAAGTACTTCTAGAGCGGGTAGAACAGCGTGCTTTAAACCGAACGATTCAAATAATATAAAGATGAGAAATAAAGATGTTTCCAGATGTCCATGATAAATGTTTTTATTTTGGGAGCATAAAAGACAAACGAAAGAGTTTTACAGATTTCGTATCCCTAATTACGTCAATACATTTTTTCATTCTTGCTTGTCTCTAAAATTTTCTGTGATTTTTGAGGAGGATCCGATGGATCTACCTACTGGAGATTTCAGGGTGTCCTACTACACTTGGCAGAGTTGAGCACCACTGGTACAAAATCAGACAACTTCAATCAAACTGATATCTGATAATAGATAGATGAAGCGGTAACGAATTGTATACCATGTACCTTGAATCGAATCTGGGGTTCTCATGATAATATAAAAGTATTTGCACATGACTAGAAAAGCAGTAGATTCTTTAATTAGCTCCCGTCATCGACTGAGAATAGTCACGATAATGTATTTTTGTCAAATGGTTCTCAGCAGTTATATTTAGTGATATTTTAGTGTTGTGGTGCTGCTGCTGGGTCAATAATAGAGTATAAGTATAGTGCTCTGTTGTTTCCTACTTTTGGCATTGAATTGCATGCCGTCAGATTTAAGGGGAAAAACTTGAGGATCTTTAAGAGACATGAGTAGAGACTATAAATGGACTAATAACAGGTGTGTGATCGGCACGAGGAGAAAACTTTCTCGGTTCTTCCCAAGTTGTTTTGTTTTACGACTGTGCGGAGAAAGTTCAATAGAGAAACTGCTAGGGTACTTACTTTATTAACTGCTCGACTAGAGTTAGTCTACATATTAGTCTAGATAATGTGCCCAGAGTTATAAGTGTAAAATGGTAAGATATATTTATTTTATGCTATCTACTACTTCCTGTTATGGTCTGCTATGTTCTGGAACAAGTAGCGTGTAATGTAAAGTAATAATACTTTAATGAGTGAATCTAGTACGTATGCAAGCCCATTACTACAAGTGCTACATGTCCAGAGTAATTACTACGTACGAATACTTACATTTACATCAAACTAGAGAAAGTAGTATACAGAGAGGAGTTTCATGCAGCAGGGGCATTAGTAAGTTAAGTTATACTTTTTCAGTTCTAGTAGGGCTAGGGAAATAACTGCAGTTTGTATTGTATACGACACAAATACTTATTGTGGGGCATAAAGCAGAGTAGAATTTTCTTTAAAAATTCTGGACTCGGAAGTATAGTAATAGAAGAGGAATGCCTAGGGAGCATTATAATGTTATAACTGTTCAAATTACTAATATATCTGTGAAGGCAGAAGCCATTATCAAAAGTTGACGAGTTTTGCCTTGCCGGCCGTGGTTTCATTTGACTTGTCTCCTGGTAATTTATTCCTGTGGAGAGAAAAGTCGAGTTATCCGTAAAAGTCTTTCCCTCCATTCCACACAAATAAACTTCTACTTACTGCATGGCTGCATTAAATATGTACATAGGGAAGGATGTTAGTATAACCACGTATTAGTTTCACGGAGAAAAGTGATGTCTTTTCTCCCAGAATTGTTGACACATATACGAGTACAAGAATGGAGGTTGTAGTAATAATAAGCGTTGAGCCAGATATTTCGTTCGTACCATGCGATGTGCATATGTAGAATTTCTTTCAGTTGATATTGTCCTTGTGTCAACAGTTCTGCCTTTCAGAGCTCCCCCATGACGTCCATCATCAAGTCACTAGCAAAACCCAGCGTCGAGCATGAATATTATCAATGTAATTGTACCCGTCTAAGAAATTAGGTGTTTCCTCTTGGACATTTGCATTTATAAAGTTCTTTTCTACTGAAAATATCCAGACAACTCAACTTTGCTTAACTCAATCGAATAAACTTGGCTCCATTAAAGGAGGAACAAGTGACACGGCTCTCTCCTATAATATACACTTTACTACTTACCGCTTCTACTTTCCCTCTACACATACTAATCCTACATATACTTTCCGAATTACCTACCTACTTACTTACTACTTCCTATTTTCTGAGAAACTTGTGGAGACGGGAAAAATAACATGCTAAGCAACCCACTCACCAATTTTACTATTACTACATACTCCTGGCTTCTTTCATTTTGTGTCCTCACTCCTTCCTGGCTAAGGGAAAAGCCAAACCAAAAACACAAACCAAATCAGAATCTAATATTTACACAGAACATTTACCTACAACCTAATACTAATCAAATAATCCCTTTTCCATTCTGAAAGATTAGCGGAGAGTAGTTGCAAATGTCTTATATATGAATCCTACCTACCTATAGATCCATGAAAATGGTTTGATCTCCCCTACAAGTCAAACATGCATACAATGAGTGGCAGTGCCAAGTACTGTGTCCCTCTTTGACGGGAGGCTAAATTTCGAGAGCCTAATTATACCTCACGCTTACTTTTCTCAACACATCCATGAAGAGTGACCAGACGGAGGAAACACTATTTTATGGGATTCCACGTGTGTATGTAATATTAATGCACTCCACCATGGTTAATAATTGGCTCTCATTGGTTTTGCGTCTAACTTTAATTTATACAACAGCAAGATCTGTTATTTTCGAGATAGCATTTTATAGGAGAGCAATCTAAATGCAAATGACTTCGTTATACATAATTAATTAGTATTTTCAGTATGAAAATTAAAAATGTGCTGTATTATTAGCAAAAAAGTAGGTTTATTTGTATTGTCCAACTATACATTTGCGATGCATCAAATAAAGATGATGCTTTGCTTTAAGAGTTACTTTGTATGTAATTTAGCCTCGTCCTTCCACTTTCATGACGCGTTAACGAAGTGAAGGCATGTTACTTAAAAGAACTTTTCAAATACACAAGCTTTGTGTGCACAAGGACAATCATTGAAATTGAAGTAGGTGGTTCCAGTTGCTTCGCGTATAACACAAAGTTATTTCACTTTACAGATACATTTATAGAAAGCCGCAGCCCATGAAAATGTCTTTGAACATTTTCTCTCTCAAAGGCTCCAAATAGTCATTCGGATTTTTTACGTACTACTTAACCGTAATTTGAAAAATGTGGAATAGCACATTGCATATCGTGTTAGTGCCTTTATCCAGTTATTTATGAATACTAGTTACCTAGTTATGCTTGCTAGTTATAGAAAATACTTCCTCCTATATTTTATCATTTGTATTCAGTATTCATTATATAAAAAGCTTTGAAAAACTAACGAAGGTAGTCTTCTGAACATGAATTCCCACAGCACAAGGTATTGGTATTGAACACCTATAGTTGAAATGGGAAAATTAACATGTAACGAATCATAGTGAATAAGGTGAAACAAGGATGAGGAGAACTTTTTTTGTAGAAAATAGTTTTGTCGCATAATATTCAACATCCTAAATATTACGGATGTGTAAATAGGACATAGATTATTATTGTCAAAAAGCTGAAGCGATTGAAGTGAAGCTTTTCAAAAGAATATGAAGGCCAACTACTCGGAATCATGTGTTTTGGTAATCATCAAAGTAAAAAAAAGTGTAGAATTAGAGCACGTGTATTATGGTGAGTGACTTGACTTCTCTCAAGTTATACAGGCTCTCGACTATTTTTGTATTCCTTTACATTATTCCCTTTCTGTAGCACAGTCAGAAGGAAAACAGAAAATCAGTGTAAGGAAATCCAAACCAGGCCCTACAAGGGAAAAGCAACAGTGCAAAGTATGCAACAGCAGTCAGACAAGATTGTATAGAGGAAGCCAACTATTCCGGAGCATAGACAGTCTCCCTTTACTCTTTATGTGTGTATTAGATAAATATGTAGAGTTGCTATACCGGAAAGTAAGTCCCAACGCAAGCAAACAGACAGACAGACTTGAGTGAGATACTTAACTGAGTCAGATAAAAGAAAGGCACACACATGAAAGAGTCAACTACATACAAAGTATTGTCGCGTCCCTTGAGATCAATTATAATCGTCAGAGAGAGGAAAAGCAGAACTGAGAACTGTTGTTGCACTGGGAGTCGGGCACAAAGTTATGGGATGAGATCAGATAGCTAAAACCTACGAACTGTACATACACACACTATCTTTGCACTACTGTGTAGCTCCATATCACCTAACCATATAAAGAATTGCCTTGTTCAAATACCCAATTTGTAAAAGGTAGTTGTACAAGCACAGAAGCTATTATCCACTTTTGAATACAATTTGCGTAGGAGCTATGAGCACGCTCTTATACACATTTAAGCTAACATTTTATTTCGTAAACCTGTTTATAAGACCACCAAAATTATAGCCGTTGATTCTGGGATGGAAACCACTATTTTACATACGGATAGGTATATCTGTATTTATCGTGGGAATACGTGGGAGCACATGTATGTGTGTAGATAAATGTACAATGACAGTCTAACTTATGCCACATTACGGAGAAAACTCATTGAGGAGGCAATACTATTGAGGATAAGTACCGTGAAACGCCACTTTCAAAAGCAAATAGAAAAGCAAATCAAACCAAAGAAGGGAAGCAGGGATCCGGGGAAAGTCATACCCAGAGAAAATCGGGAGAGGAGAAAGAGTCGACCAGGAGAAAGTCAAGAGCAAAGTAAAGTACTGATCAAAGAAACAAATACAGGACAGGACGAAATAGGCACAATATTGCTTTCTGCCTCTCTCACTCTTCACTCTTCGCCAACGCCAACTTTATCTAATGTAACGGAACACAAGGAATAACAGCAAATTTCTACTCTTTCCTATCTCTATACGATTTACGCTTGTTTACCTTCCTCTTTTATCTACATTCTGTCGCACACCATCTACTGCAAAAGTAAGTAGGAGAGTATATCCTGTCCTCCCTGTTCACAATAATCTTTAGAATCATTTTTTCCCCGAAAGATCACAGATCTTTCGTCTTGGCGCAATGTACAGTATAGATGCCTTCTATACCTTTCTATGTATATTTGTAAGCCTAGAGGGCCATCCTTCTACCAGGCTACCTATATATAAGCATAAAAAGTGTGCATTCATTTACTCATTTATATTTACATAGAAAAGCGGAAGTGGTCCCTAATTTGGAGAGAGAGTATTCTAGAGTTAGGCGCTACTCTAATAGCAATTCAGTGACACGGAATGTACTCCCCTACTTACATTATTCCTGGNTCATTTATATTTACATAGAAAAGCGGAAGTGGTCCCTAATTTGGAGAGAGAGTATTCTAGAGTTAGGCGCTACTCTAATAGCAATTCAGTGACACGGAATGTACTCCCCTACTTACATTATTCCTGGATGAAAACAATTTTTCCTAAAGTTGCTAGAAATTTTGAGATGCTAGTGTTAATTGGATAATAAATTCGAATGAAGGACCGTATTTCTTAGGTATTTATTATAATTCTTGTACCGAGATTTTATTGCTTTAGCGTATTAATTACTAACACTGATTTAACTAGATCATATTTTGAGATTGAAATGAAATGTTGGGAAATCATAAAATTATTTTTGCAAGTAAATGGGACTAGTAGTAGAAGTGAATAAAATAAGTTGTCACCTTGCAGAAGCTGTCTTTGGTCCAAAGTTAGTTTGTAAAGAAAAATCAGTGTCTTTGGAATTTGAATAAAGACTGTTGCTCCAGGAGAAAGGAAGTCATGTTTCTCTAATGAAAGTGTAGGTATGTAAATTCAGATAAAATCAGCAAATCAAGTTAGCATTAATTAAAACATTCCGTTACGTTGCAGGTTTGCATATTCTCCTTAGTAAAGACGAGCTTACTATTGTTTTCCATTTTCCCCGAAGGAAAGTCCCTACTGAAGAAAGAAAAGTCTTTTCATTATCTTCGTATGAATTTATGAATAAAATTTCTGTATATCTGCAGAGAAGTGAAAGGGATAGATAGATAGAAAGGAACAATAAGCTATCATATTCAGAATTAGGTAGGGCTGTTATAAATATAAGTGCGTTTATATGCAGTCTACCTAAATAGGACATGGTTGAAACTTGGTAGAAGGTGTCTACTTTCTTAGTTCTTTAGTTATAGGAATTTAAATTAAGGTAACTTTATGTATGTTCCCATTCTCTGTGCTTTCCATTCTGTTGCTGACTGGGTCGAGTGGAGTCAAGTTGAGAGTGGAAAGAGTAATGAGTGCAAAGTGTGTCTTCGACAAAGATACAAAGTTTCTTGTAAAGAAGTGAGTATCCCTGGGGAGAGGTAACAGGTAGAAAAGTCTATTGTATCTTCACGTATGTATACGTATATGTACATAAAGGTATATGAAGGCTAAAAAAATCTATCTAGAATGAATGAGAGAACGTTGCTCCCCAACTTCTAATCTAAAGGAGTTAGGAATGGAAGGACTGTGTGCATTGTATTTTGGGGCGGCGTGGCTCAGGTGCATGCATATTATTTTACATGTGCATTCTACGTTTGGAAAATGAACCTTTGTTCTTATCCATCATAATAATATAATAATATTCTGAATGCAGTACCTTCTTCAAGATTGAGTGCTCTTAGGTAGTGGTAGCTAGCAATGCATCCATTGTTAGACATTTTCAATAAACTGTAAATTATCTCATTCTAGTACTTCTCACTCACTTGTAACTGTCGTAGGCATAATAGTAATAAGCATTTTTATTTTCATCTGTCATACATGAGAAATTGAAGAACAACTCAACCATGAAAATCTACGTCTGCAAAATGCAACATATTATTTTTCACGTAATTTTTTTACTGGGATGGAATAGAATTTAGAGGATGCTTACAAATACCAAAATAATTCTGAACGTTCTTATTTTAAATCGACGACTAGCTACCATGTTAGTCATACTGGCAATTTGCACCTTCTTGAAATAACTATTTCAGTTCACATTTTGCAGCAATTTAGAAATAATACAAATCAATCTTGCTATTCAGATTTTTTTTGCAACGTATGAATTAAATAATTAGCATGTAACTGTAAGAAATATTTTCCATATGAATTTTACAAGTTTATTGGGCAGGAACAATGTACAGCGCCCATGGATTCTCGTACAAATAGGGATTACAGCAGGTACCCATGCATCCTTTGACTACCTAAGTGCGTCATCCATCCTTCTTCCCACTGGAAACTTATTAAGCAAGGATTTTCTGAAAAGAACATTTTCAGTAGTCTGCAGAGAATTGCAGTTTCTGATTGTGCTCGTAGTTGGAGTGTGCTTCGCTTCAGCCATAGAGCTCTTTGCTCTGGCAGGCCAAGCCAAGTTTATGAGTATGACGTGATACAGTACGTACACACGCCACACCGTAGAAGAATGGAATGAAATCCTAATGTTAGCTACGCCACCTTTCTAGCCAACGATATTTTCTATACTTTCTACTTGCAGAAGATACGTAGCCAAAGAAATACTCGTTACTTTCTCCTTTACACTTTTGACTTCCGATTTGCTCCGGTGCACTAACCACCCCTAAAACTGAAAGGTACTGATACGTAACTGTCTTCCGTAGGAAATTTAGGATACCTGGCATGAAAGGGTAGCAAGTTCTTTTTCTATTCCTCTGTAGTTCATAGAGAAGCTTAGCAGAAGATAATGGCTACTTATAGATATGTACATGAACTAGAGGCTCTATAAGAAATACTTGGCGAGTATCTTGCAGGTAAAGAAAGCAAACATTTCATTGCCAGTACAATTTCAGTTGCAAAGAGAACTTCCAATCCAACTTAGAAACTCCCTCAGGTGGAACTAATAACGAATTTCTTAAAGGATCTTCTTTATTGTAATTCTAATCACAAAGTGTATAACTCGAATTATAATTAAAATTTGTAGCTATACGTTCCGCCACAATGCAATGGAGAAACTTATTTTAGCTACTTACTCCTACACCCATACTTGCAAATAGTCGCGAAATCTAACAGCTATAATTATTAACAGCTACCATTGTAACCAAACGCTAATTACATTAATACCACCACAAATATGTGTAGCTTTCACAAACAAACATTGAATGAAGTCTATAATACTTGCCAATTAGTTCTTTGCACTGCACTAGTGTAAACATCTACGGGTAGAATCAAGATATTTTATTCAATCATTTTATATTATATCAGGTACTACTTATGTAATTATTTTCATCCCTTACTATGCACAGCTTTTCAATACTTATTGTTACATCTTCTGTGAAGATATCAGTGACTGGGCCTCGGAATACGAAATACGTAGGTATATTACAA
>JABASI010000840.1:0-31290 GCA_019776505.1 Tomocerus nigrus
TAAATAACATTCACATCTACCGCTACTTTTTTACATTCTTTTTTACAAAGGTTTATTATAGTTAACTCTATGTGAGTCACCAAAAACAACGTAGTAGTAGTCCCTATACAATTATAATTCTCCTCTCTGTACTTAATAAAACACAATAGACAAACAATAGACTCGTCTACTCAGGAAAACATCCTACTATGTTCTTCCTCATCTCTTACTCATTTCACTCATTAGTCTCTTAGCTTTCTCTCTGCTTTAAAAGGAAGAATTTTAATTGAATTTATTAGCCGTGGCCTGTCTGTTCCTACTCAGGAAGCATTATTATTTGTTAGCCCATAGTCCAGGTGGAAATCCTAAATCAAAATATGCAAACTCAAGGCACACAATCCTAGAAGAGTTATGTTCTCTTTTCTTAAGTGTTACTATTCAGAAGAAAAAAGAAATGCCTCGTCCTTGTTACAGGTAGCTTGTACAGCTACAGAATTTAATTTTTACATGTGTGCATGTATCCATTTTTCCCTTTTAATTTTATAGGGACAATTATCCGTATCCCTTTTACAATGTACATATAGATTGGCTAATAAATACTCTAGCTACATTTATACAATCAACAATTTACTTATAGTGAGCTGTGAATTAACAATTCCTTAGCTCTGACACATAAATTAGCTAGTTAGTCAGCTTGTCGGCCATAGGAAAAAGGATTAATCAGTCTACTAAAGGTAATCCATAGTCCAGGCCAAAACTCTGTTCACCACTCTTACAACAACAATCTCACAATTATCTTGTAGTGGACTCTGTCTGAAGCAATCAACTTAGTTAAGTAAGCTTTAAGCTCTCCCTTTTCGTTTACCAAGTCTAATATGGACAGAGTATTTATTATTCTTACCACGGGCTTCGGCAAAGGCTCCTTGGGATTCGGAGTCAGTCAGTGAGAACGAGTGGGATGATTGCATATTCTCAGCTACTGATGATGATAAGAATGATGAATGATGGCTGCTGTGCCCATGACTGTGGTCACTCTGCCCTTTACTCGAAATTAGCACAGTCACAATGATTATCCAAAACGGATTGTAAAGATGCCCCATTTTCTTCTGGCTTAACCTGAAAACAACAAAACCACGAATTAATATTATCCATCCAAAATCAAGAATACCATTTCATTACATTTATTCGCTACCTTAGAATAAAATTTTCCCAAGTGTAATAAAATTATGTCCATACTGCAGGTATCACTTTCTCTTGATCAGGAAAATTGAATTTATAAGGAATTCTTAGCAAAAATAGAGTTAAACTTACTTTAAAAAAATCACAATTTAAAGTATATTTGAATTTTGGATTGTCGTCTGTCCTGTAAAGTATTAGTAAAGATACGGAAATCCTGAAGACGGAGTAGGACAGTAGTATTTTATGTTTATTTTAAAAAAGGTGTGTGTAGAGCAAATATATGTTTAAGGCCGATTTGTATTGAAAAATGCTTAGCTAATGGATTTTGGGGAGTGCGTCTAAAATGCATGAAGCTACTTATTGTTTGCTCATTGTCAATGAGGACAAAAGAGGCGAAGAGAGGCAGTGAAAATGGGAATGTCGGCGTGTTGGAAGGAGCCAAAGGAAGACTCTTCCTCTGTAATAATAGTTGGAGAAATTAAGGGAAGAAATAAAGGCGAGGAAAAGGAATAGTGCGTTGATGTGGATGTATGTAAGGCGTAAAAGTATGATGACTGTTTGTATATGCATATTTACCGTATGTGTCGGTTCTTTCTGTTGAGGTCGCTTGATTGAGACACATTAGTCATGCATGAAGCATGGAATATAGATAAAGTTCTTTCTCTTTCATTAAGTTCATTCTGACACACTGTGTTGTGCTTTTAGCTTAGTGCATTGTATTCCTCTTTTCTATAGAATTTCTAATGGTAGAGTAGTGTAGCCTTATAATATTCTCTGCCTAAATTCAATTCAGGTTGAGAATTGAGAAAAGGAGTTTTCTTGTGTACTTTTGTCCTGTTCCCTTCGCTGTATATTTACAAAGTCTAGAACAACCTACCACCTACCTTTATTTGTCCATAGTCAACTGACGATGAGGCAAGACATTATAATAAGATAATGAACTCCGTGAGAGAACTGAGAGGATAGTGCGTGGAGGAGGAGGGTGACAAAGAAACGTTTCTCCTGCTCCGTTGATTACCTTCATTAATTATTAATCTTGTTGCTCTCTCTCCTCCTAAACTATATTTCTCTGTATATTTTCAATCCTCGCAACTTCACACTAGACGGAAAATATATGTTTGCGTATTAGCCTTTTGTTATTACCAAGTCAGGCCACACTAAGATAATACATTAGCTACTACAATGTGTCACAATGAGTTTTTCCTCCTTTCACAGTTTGCTTTACGCTCAGCAAATAACCAATGCTCTATCTACTGAACAGAAACAAAAGTGTACTTTGGAGAGACGAATTCCAGTTGCTATTCTTAACTCTTATACCCAAGTACAAACTTATATTTACGATATAATTCTAGGATTTTCTTTTTCTCTTGTATTTCTGTCCCCTTTTACTATAAACTGGAACATTGTGCATTGTCTTGCTATTTATATGAGAGTATAACCTTATATTATTATGTAAGTGTATTGTATGCTAATACATTTTACACTTATAAGGATAACATGAAGCTAACAAGAAGAAGCCACCCGTCTGCTCTGTGTCTGCTCCCAACTGATTAGAATTCAATGTGGAGTGATACAAAGTATTATAGAGTTACAGTTTCATGAAGACGAAACATTATAATAACATCAATGAATGAATGTCAAGCACATACAATGCTTAAATACCTACTATATTAATATTAGCCGCTTTTGGCTGACTCTTTTGTTGTAAAGTTTTGTTTCTATAATCTTTAGGTATACAGTATGCATTGTAACAATGACGTGCATTGATGAATTGATGAACAGAGTAGAATAATATCAAGTAATAAACAGCTAATCGAATTAAAATTTCTATTGTCTACCTTTTATGAATAGTTTCAACCATATTATTATTTTTGATACCTTTTCAAGCTCGGAAAAATTACATCTGTTCTGTTCTCTAGAGATTAGAGGTCTGATATAGTTTCTGGAAACCCCAAATTGATAATTTTCGGTTTCACCCACTCAAACGTACATTTAGTTACAGTTTGTTTGCTCACAGCAGAGTGTTTTCCTGTGATAGATAACGATGAGTCATGAAATATAAATATTTGGCAGTTGATTTTGATAATAACACCTAATTATGCAGTTTTATTAATTTTGTGTAAATTAAGTATAAGAAATCCAGAGGCAGTTTAAATAGGAAAACCCTTGAAGGTTTTTATTCCCTTACTAGAGGATGAAGAGAATTATTGAAATGATGCAAACACTGTTGCACATAAAACATGTTGAAGCCCTGAATAAAATTTCAAGTCCCTAATGAATAGAAAAAGTCCATCCTTTTGTTGTACGTACAATGTGTATAGGAATAATACGCATTTGTATATATTCAGTATATTATGTATCTTTATTTTCAGTAGTTAATAGCAGTGGATTCTGAGTAGAATAAGCCGACAGGAGGATTATTATTGTAAAACTAGTAAGGCTAGATAGTGTAGTAGTAATAATAAATAGGATGAAGTAGTGTAAGTAAGATTCATTATTTGTTGCCGGGCTATCTATCTTCGTAGAAGTAATATTCCCCCTTCATTCCCACAGGCCACAGACTACTAGTAAAAGTTGCTCACGCCCACTTGTAATTAAAACAAGCCGAGAACCACAATCTTAGCACACAGGTTCTCCACATGCTAAACTCTATATAAGTAACTATGATGAGGAGGAGGAAAGTGAGTGTGTTCCTCATTTCTAATGCTATATGTAGGCATTAGGCAAGTAGTAAAATTAAGTACACCTCCATATCATTATGAATTATTGCTATATGGACAATTATAGTTTAAATGCATATTAAGTAGGTATATAAAGTTTTCCTAAAGCATTATGCATGTAAATGTATGTAAGTAGGAATGGTAATATAAGTAGAATGCATTCTCTCTCTCTTGTTTTCAGTAGTAGAATGGAAATAGCTCACAGTTCCTTCAGGTTGTGTAGAAAAAGTGCTTTGATGTTGAAAAACTTCCACCTACTTTCACAGATAAGATGAAGGAGGTGAGAGAGAGAAATTACAATTATTCCAACTCTCATCCGTAGCAAACGAGAGTTATCTATGTATCTCTAGGCTAGAAGAGAAAGAAGAGAATAAAATGAAGAGACAAGACCAGACAGACATCCAGTTCAGTCAGACATATATTAAAATATGCAGGCAGGTAGTAGGCAACAGAGAAAAGCGTAGAAAAACAGACATGTTCCAACTGAATATAAATATCCTGTGACAGGATGAATATCTAATAGGATGAGATGGAATAAAAGGAATTATTCTTCTCAGTTTATACTTTATACATACTACACTCCTTACATAACTTATCTAATAACACGGGAAGTAAAAACGGTGAAATAACGTTTATCACAAGTAGACACCATTTTCCATGATATTTCTAGCTAGCTATATCTTTAGTTGTCAAAAGTCTAACAGACATAGACATGAGACGTTTATAATTTAAATTGGAATAAAGAAAATGTGGTGAAGCTGCTGGAGAAGATTTTTCTTCTGTGTTACTACGAAGAATTTTTTAAGAGTTATAAGATTTATTAGGGCTATAAATACAGGTATACATATTAGTAGTGTGATGTCAGAGATGTAGTTTAGAAATGCAAGGCAACATGTCATAGAAAATCTTCGGAACTAAAAATGAATGTTCCTTGACATGCCGTAATAGAAAATGGTAACATAATACATTGCAGATATAATAAAGCTTCGTTATTCCTTTCTATAAATACATCATCTTTACATTTTACGAAAACTGCCAGATCATTCACAACACATACACACACAAGGCCCGCACGAAAGGCAAAAGTTCACTTCCAAACTATCAAATTACCTGTCTATCATTTGTGTCAAGCTGCCACTCTTATTATTCTCTGTCTTGTTGGTCTCTGCTTGATCTTCCAATTGATAGCGTAAGCATTGGTGTTTTCCCCATTTATTTCCCAGACCCTTATAACTTTTTATAATAGTCAAAACTCAAAAAAGTATCCTATAGATGGGTAGCAAGAATTTTGGGTGTGTAAAATTTACTATTGACAAACGAAATGTATATCACTGGAGAAATTCAAAAAAATAACAACAGTAGACAGAAAGAACTCTGTTCAATTATTGAGAGTAGGAAAATAATGATTTTTCTCAGCTTTTGCTTGCTCAGGACTCCATTCTATTGACTGTTTGCATAATCATGTGTACAAAGCATAAAAAATTCTTGATAGAGTTGTCGTGTCCTAATTCGGGGGAACAAGAACAAACTCAACGAAAGTTTAAAGAAGTCCTGCCCAAAAAAAGAAGGAAATGTATGCAGACGTTGCTTATTTTCTCCTTTTCTCACCGGAGGTATTTATTAGTAGTGATATTTAAGTAGTCGTTTTATGGGTTTTGACTCGCATTGTGTATGTAAGTATGTCAGCAATGCAATACAAGTGCACTTACGTATTTTTGGTAGGGACATTAAGAGCTCTTATCACAACTGCGTTTCCTGATTCAGCTTAATAAACCAAAGAATTAAATCCGTAACGGCTTAGCAATGTAGAGGGCCATTTGAAAAGACAAATATTAGGAGGCGTAATGCACCCTAATCATTTATTTACTGTGCTCAGAGAGGAAATTGGGTTTATCTCGGCTATATTCTGATTATTCCTATCCGTGTCTAGGTATTTTCTAATGTCTAATATGTAAGCAGTGTGTATTTTATGTACATTTTATGCTCATTGTAGTTAAACTTGAATTTAACAGTCGTGGGTCGTCGTCGTAGTCGTCGTGTTTAGGGTATGAAGTGGACTTGAGACTTTGTCTTGAACATTTTGACATTCAACTCAAGAATATCAAGTCATAATAATAAAGTATAAATATAAAAGGCAAGTATGCATGGAGGAACGAATGCTGTAAGAAAAGCAATGACTTTCTTATATTGAGCAAATAGTACGAGATTTGTCTTAAGAAGTTAACAGAAGTGAAGGTAGTTTTAGTAAATGAACAGCTTTTCTTGAGTGCTTTTTGTTCATTGTTCATGAGCCTAGGGCAGAGCAGCCCTTCTTCTTATTTCTACTACTTCACTATATCAAATCTATTTACAGTGAGCAAAGTTAGAAGTGCAATCTTCTCCGAATCCAAAACGTACACATAACAGTTTAACAGGGAAGGAAGTCGGAGAAGTGCTCACACTGTTATTATTAGTGTAGTGCTAAGAGTAGAAATCCCCTAATAACAGAGCAGAGAAACCAGAACAGGAGATCAGTCTAGGCCAGGTGCAAGTTATTACAAGAACATTAGTGTGAATGTATAGAGACGAGGACCTTAGTCCTTAAGTACCTATACAAAACGAAGGTCCACACACACAATAAAAGACCCGCTCCATTATAGCACCAATTTCTAAATACATCTAAAATATAATGTTACCTACTCAAAGATATAAAGATCAAGTCCATACTGTTATAACATATAATTATCCCTTATCAGGACCTTTATATATGTAGTTCAAAAATATACAGTGTAGTGTAGGTAGGTACTGAAATCACCTTTTGTTCCATATACTCACTTTACACTCACTCAGATCTACATCAATGTCAACATCACACGAAGTACACACACGAATGTTAGAAAAGAAAAGATCGCTTTTCTATTTTTTTTTCATTTTGTTTCCTCGGGAAGTCTAGATTTTCAGTTTGTTTTAGGAGAATTGCTACATTTAAATATATAACGTCAATGCTCAAGTTTGCTTTTAGTCTAACAAGTTTTTCGGCATTGTCTTTGTGTGTTTGCAGAGTTGTTAGAGATATAGATGATGTAATTTAGCCGGTGATTCATGAGTTATGCAGGACCTACTCTAGTTTAGCTTATCTTTCCATAGTTTGCAGCAATAGTTGACTAACTAAGTCACATAGTATATATTTCCTAACATTTTATGTAACTATCTATCTATCTTACTTATAGCATTATTATAGTTTAACAAATATTCTAGAGAATCTCTCTCGTTTAGTTGACAAAGGTAAATAAATCCTTGAGAAGAGACGGAATTTAGTAAAGAAGCGTGGGTAGGTACGAGAATGTTTTTCCTCGCTTGAAAAGCAGTAAAGTAGAACTAGAAAACGTAAACGTATATAGTAGTAGGCTTAAATCCCTTTTTGTTTCCTGTTTGATTTTTTAAATCGGATTTAGATGTCAAAGAAGCTGTGAGAAACACTTTATAGAGCTAAATACGTAGTTATATTTCTAGAGACTCTCAATATATATTCCTTTTAAAGAACATCAATGATAGGATCAATATGTACGCATAGAATAAATAGGCGAAGAAGTGAAGCAATGGAAATAAAACCGTGTACGACGAGACTAAATACCAAAGAATGAACCAGAGAAAACGAATCTAATTCACCACGTAGTATAAAAAGCCATAGGATCATATCAAATGATAGTCGAACGAAGGAAAACGATGGGATGAGCTCACTCACATCCTAAAAGAAGAAGACTCTTCTTTCCTTCGTTCGTAGACAGACAGAGATGACACAACACAACACTAACCATAAGAGATAAGATTTAAGCTGAGACTTTGAGACTGACTGCTGGACTATTATCTCTATTTACTTACTTTGTATTTCGTCTCCAACTTCAATTCACCATTCAAGAGATTCACAATTCACAAGAAGTATCATAAGAAATTGTTACGACAGTTTTTCTTCAAGGATTCTTGAGAAAATATAGAAAAGTCTTGGCAAAAAAAAGAAGGAATCACACCAAGTAAATCCAAATTCGGGATTTTCTTATTTTTTTCTCTGATGTAAGATGCAATGCAGGTTTTAGGACTACGAGTGTTTCGTCTTCCTTCCTGTTGACTTGACTGCTTTTGACTCACTTCTTCTTACCATTCACCAAGGATTTCGCAACAAGAACTATTACTATACTTCCCTCAACGACTAAAGATATATATCTACCGCAAAAGATACATTTCCACGTTCGTGTAACAAACACCAAAGGAATAAAACAAGAGGAGCACAAAAAGTAGAGAAGCACGGAGAGGATTTTTTTTCCTTCGTCCAAATATAATCAACCTGATGGATTTTCTTATAAGAGCAAGGACACGACGACGGGACAGGAGGAAAACCGAAATGAACTAAGTGTCTTTTCCTTCCCCAAACTCAACTGCACAATTTTCACTAGGTGCTGTAAGTATCTGGGAACGTGTCTTGTTCTTAAGAACAAGATACACGTAGGATGAGTTCAGACATAAAGACAACCTGGCTAAGACAAAAGAAAAGTCTTTTCACTCTCACTCTCTCTCTCTCTCTCTCTTAAGCTGATTTACTTCACTACTTGTACGATTTAGGTCCTAGCCGTGCACAGTGCTGGTGATCTTGAACTCTTGTCACAGTTTCCCTCTTCTTGGTAAATACAGAAAATAAATGACTTGTCATTAGTACCGTCCGTCCCTCTCTATCTCACGAAACCTCATTAACTCCACACTAAATCACATTAATGTTTTTCCTTTCAGTGTTATGAAATTATGTATTCAGTACCAAGTAAAATTGCTCATCTTGTTCACGGTTATTTTCTCATTAAACTATTAATTCGACGATATTTTATCAGGTTGTCTTTGGTTCCGTCAGAAGTTAGCAAGAGTATATCTCACTGCAAATTGCAATTACTGTGTTGAATACGACAAGGTACAATAAACGTAAATGTGTCTGCTGAACCAAAAATACTAATCTGTAGCACAATCGATGAAACTTGATTTTTATTCGTCTTAAGCGTGCAAAGTAATAAGTAATTAATGAGGAAAAGAAAACGTTCTAATTAACAACTGTGTCGCTACAAATTGCAGTCATAAACTTGAGACAACAAAAACAAATTATGCGGACGAAGATTCAGTTGTACCAGAAAACTGTCGTTGTAAATCCTAGTCACAATAAAATCGCGTAAATGCTCTAATTTCACATTTTAGAAGCAAATATCAATGATAATCGTTGAATTTATGATGTTTAAGAAGTAGTTACATTGTTCTGATGTAAACACAAGAAAAAGAAATCTGTAATGATGGAGAAAACTGTCATTTTTGGGTATAAATAATACTAAATTCTGTATTTATAGTGAAGAAAATGTGTGTAAGAAAAAAGAGTGTTGACTTGGACAAATGACAGTATGCTGTCAGGGAAGTTAATGGAGCAAAAATCCAATGAGTTATGAATGAGACGAACAGGAGGAGAATCCTGTTGCTTTTCCGAATATCCCGGAGTGTCTATCGTCTTCCTGTGAACTCTGTCGACGGACTGAGGGTTAGCGTTGAGTTTCGACTGGAGTAAACCCCAGTTGAGATGTGTTGGTTCTTGTGCGAGTATAGGAATGGAGAGTAGAGTAGTAGTAGTTGGGAGTTTGTGGAAGTTAAGCCAAAGCCTCGTCAAAAGAGTAGGCTACTTGAATGCACGTCCACCAAAGCCAAATGGAAAAGCGAGAGAGAGAGAAGAAAAGTGTGCTGGTGAATGGGTTGCAGTTTAGCAGAGAACTGAACTCCTAGCCCTGGCTATGTTAGAAAATTCTGAAATGTTCAAGTTCTGTTGTGGGTTCTTATTCGTATATACACATGTGTGTTCTACTGCTTCTGTGATGCTATGTGAATTGAATTGACTATTTTCTACTCGTATTTTCTCTCTTATACACTTCACTTTTTTCTGCGACTTACCTGCTTCGCTTATGCCCTGCTGCAATGTCTTATGGCCTTAAGCTAGAACTTTTCACAGATGTGTACACTACTCTACACTATCACACACATTGGCCAAGAAAGGAAAGAAAACCCAACTTTTTACTTATCCCTAGCTCGACTATGTTTATTTCACTCTAGCTCAGATAATGTGTTTTCTAAGGAAATAGTCAAATACTAAAGAAAAGGAAGGAAAAACAGGAGGAATGAATTAAGCGACCTGCTGCGCATGAAGTACAAAGTCTTTCTCTCTATCTCTCATTTACATTGCCTACAGACCGAAGTTTTTCAGTTTTTTTTGCTACTATAATCTTTCCATATTTACTTTGTAGCTTTATATAAGTTTAATGTTTACTTTGTGCGAGATTTTTTAGTATGAATCTTTGATTGTGTACTTTATATACATTTATAGACATAAAAGATATAATAATATATCTATAGTTTTCCATAGTGTGTGCTGATTCCGTTTTAAATGGGATATGTCTCTTTATGGCTGCGTTATATTTAATTACCAACATAAATGTTCCTATGTACATTTAGTGTTATTGACACTGTTGTTGCGTGTATGAACTTACAGATACATGTCATGTCCACATAACGTATGTATTGTCAGCAGTTTAACTCACTACTTAACACGACTCTCTGAAATCTGATCTGGATTGAATTGAATTGGATTTATCATTTCGTTAAGCCAATAAACTTAGGACGAACAACCTTACATCAGTGTAGCGATTGTAGTTCGTACTTTGTACTACTTGTACTACTAGTATGTATTTATTATGTATCTCGACTGTATCCTTTTAAGTTGTAGACAAAAGTCAAAGAGCAAACAGTCAGAGTTTCTACAAAGAATTCACAATACTGAATATACGCTTTCCTAAATTAACCATATTGACTATTTGTTTGTATGAAAGCCTCTAAACGAAAAGTTCTTTGGCAGAGATGAAAAGAAGATTCTTTTATTAAACTGGAAAACCAATATTAAAAAGAGGATATGCAATAGGGCATTAGTAATGGCTCAAAATAAATCCAGATTATACCGTTATTGATTTAGTATGCCCTCAATGTTTGTTTATCATTACCTCTGTAAGTCTTGAATGTATTATATCTGTAGTGCCTTTAATATTCATTCATTTCATGATAACATGTATTTCATTATAATATATATCAACATTAGTAGGTAGTAAAAGTCAATAAATATTTGTATTAGTATCATGAGATTTGGATTTGTACACTTCCTATTTTATTCTTACGATGGGGGTTTGAACATAATATTATTACTTTAATAATTGTTTGTTTATTAAAATAACGTCCTAAATGCTAGCGCTTTTTAATGATAACTTTTAGAAGGAATTTATTTTTACAATTTCGAATAGGTAAAACAAGCTAGTTGACCTCCTAAATTATCAATGTACTGCTTGGTCTATGTTAAAAATTGAACAGCCCTTATTCAAGTTACTGTCAGCGAACTGAGCGAAGAGTAAACTACTTTTTTCATTTATTACAACTAGGTACTTTAGGTGCTAAATATTATTTTAATTTGTTTATTAACTACCGTTAGGTAGAACTAAATATAATTTTAATTTTCCTTAAAACTTTTTTATAGATTAATTAAAATTGACGATGATGAGTTTCATGACTTAAAATTTTACTTTCCTGTAATATTAAATCCGTGAAAGTTTGGGTTAATTGTTACCTACTAATATATTTTAAGTCCTATGCATACCCCTGTGGCAAATTCTAAGAAATGAAATTTTCGTTTAGTCACATTGATTTCTGAAGCATATAGTAAGTAAATTTATTATTATTAAACTATAAGTATGCAATATGTTATTTCTTAACATTTATATATGTAGTTATCTGTGGCATCCTTTAATTCTTCTAACCTGTTATTGTAGGAAGTAATCTTTAAACAAGGGGACTTCATTAATTATACAGAGGTAATTCTTGCCTGATAAGTAGGATGAGATTAAAGACTTTAATGAGTCTTAATACAGAATTGACAAAATTTTGAGTTAGGATAATCGTGTTCAGTGCTAGATTTCAATCTTTCATCCTGTGACATGAATTATTTAGCATAGTAAAGTTAAAGCTTCGCTGACGGTGACTTTAGTCGACTTAACGTGACAACTCCACTGAAATTTAAGTCTGAGTGAACAGTGGAGTGATGTCAAGTCGAAGACTAAGCTAAGCTCCTAGTTTTTTCTCCAGCCAAGGAAATTATCATAATGGAATTCAAAGGTTAAAGCTCACAAAGCTCTTTGGAGTTTTGAGTGAAAGCTCCTGACTTGGCTTCGTCTTCAGCAACTTTCAAATCTTCTTCACTCTGACTGTCTTTACACATTACAGTTATATGTCTCGGTGGAACAATCCTATACTATGCCCGACCCGACCCGACTGTTATAGTCATCCTTATTCCTAAGCAAGGTACCTTCCACATGAGAACATGATCCAAGACAGTAGCTAGCTTGGTGTAAAAGAAAGACGAAACCTTGCCAATGCTGAACAAAGACTCAGCAAGGCAATGAAATTTGTTCCAACTTCTTATCTCAACTGAATGGTTGAAGTTAGATTGAATTTATCCAAGTTAACTGCACGATATACATAATTCCATTTGCTACGTTATGTACGCTGACTAATCTCATCCTCATGTACAGATACACCGTAAAAACTAGTCTGTCCCATTCTAATCCCCCAATCCCCGTATTGTGTACTCGCGTTAAGCACTTTTTATCTGTTCCTAAAAATATTATACACGTGCTCTTATTTTCGGTTCTGAAAAGAAGTATAATCCTTTTGGTAAGAGTGTATAAGCCAATTCCCTTTTTATTGAATGACACCCTCTATCCCACTGTGAGCCTGGAATTTTGCAATCGTGTGCTAACAATATGCGAATTAGGCAAGGAAAAGATATCGCAATGTTTACATTTTCAAAAGCCGTAAAAATAAATACTGCTGAGCTGAACCGCAGCGGTGCCGTAATACTGTAAATAATCTTTATTTTCAAACATTGCGCCATTTTCAGTAAATTTTCTCATAACTGTGCAAATTCATAACAATACTCTTCGTTCCAGTGCGAAATACGAAATTCTAAGTTAGTTTTACTCTGGGAAAAGGGAAAATGGAGTTAACTACAAAATATTCCAGGAATTTGTATGTGTAACTGTATTCATTTTTTATTTTACTATTTGTTTTTATTATATGCTATAGAGATCGCAGATTTTCAGGTTAAAACCTCTTGCTATAATATTGGGGTCACATTTAGGAAGTACTAATGATAGGTAGTGAAATAGAAATGCTGGAGGCCTATTGTTAGTCCCTGTTCAATTAGGGCGCACGAAAATTCATTCTCCATAAATGTGACAGTGAGGTTCGGGTAATGTAATGATTGCATGCAGCTCTCCATCATCACCTTTTATTTCTTTTCTTTAGTGTGAGCTACATCGGATCGTTATCGTTAGTGATCTTAGGAAGGCAGTCGAGGAGAGGAGATCTCTCTGGCTCATCTCCAGTCAAGTCTCCTTTCCTTAATTTTAGGATTCCCCGCACGCGTTTCAGCATATGATATAATTAGGTATCTAACTAAAGCCCTTAGCTACTTTGTCTACCTTTATGTAGGTTTTGTCTTGTGATATTAGCACCTTAACTTTTAGTGCTTCTCCTAAATAATATCTGGGTAGAAATAATATGAAGAGAAAACCCGGTGCTATGCTGCTCTGTTCTTTTCTATCTTCTCGTTTTCTCTCCTATAGTTCAGTGAGGTATAAATTTTCTTCCGTTTTCTCCATTTTCCAGCACTCCGCAAGGGACATGGAAATGAATAGAAAATTAGTCTGCTTTCTCCTTGAAGTTAGTACGTAGATGGATATGTAGATAGTAACTAGGGACTCGCACTCACTCAAGAATCTTTCATTCCAGGCAACTTCCTTTCCCTTGTCGGGTCCATCGTGATATGAGTGACTGAAGAGTGAGAGATAGGAGAGAAAGCGAAATGAAAGAATAAAATAGAAGGAAAGGAAGTGAAGGGCATGTCATTTCTAAATATACTACTGCTCTTCTATAGAATCAGACCCTTTTCTATAGTAAGTGGCTAAAAGAAAAGAAAAAAGAGGGATCTTATGCACGGAAAGTTCTTACAGACGAAAAAATTGAATACATACCTACGTAGAAGTAGTTAGAGATACGATTTATAATATCCTACAAATAGATAACATAATGGAAGCAGCCCGACGAACCTACGTCTATGTGCAAGAAGAAGAAGACCTTTCCATTTCTATTCATTTTTGTCTATCTCTGAACATTTCTTCTTCTTTCCATAGAAAAAGGACAAGAGGATGGAAGCTAAAAAATGGAAAGGTACTTCAATTCAATTCCAACAGAATTCAACTTGATTCAAATTGAAAATCTGAAATGCACCTTCACATAGCTAAGTATTTTCGTTTACGTAACCGTCCTATTCATACATATTATTAGACTTCTCTATGTATGTTCTACCATTCCGTGATCATCATAGATAACTCCTATCCCTTACAACACAAAGTTTACATCACTACTAGAAAGAAGACCTGCTTGTTCTAATATTCTTTCGAGGTAAAAGCTCAACTGACAGAACCCATTTCTTTAGCTTTGAGTCCTTCCTTTTCCCTTAGTGCTACCTGAAACACTACTTATGTACACTAGGTAGGTAGAGACCTTGTTTTCTAGCCTTTTCTATTTGTGAGAAAATAATATGTCTGCGTGTCTGTCTAGAACTTTCATGCACAATATACTTATACTATTACAGATTTTTTTTATTAAATACGCACCTACAGAGTAGTACCTGTCCCAAATGTTACCGAAATGCGCCTGATGTCGTGATGTCTGCAAAGTTTTCTCGATACAGAATATTCAGGTACCTTTTCCTCTGAGTGATGCCTCTTAACTGGCAACTAATTTTTCAACGTTGAACTTGTTTAGTGCTAGTAACTGGAAATTGGAACGTGAAATAAACTTTTTTCCAACTTGCAAATTAGTGACTTTCTTTCATTTAGTTACTTCCAAACTAGTTAGTTGAGAATGTTCTCATTCACTTAAAGAGCAAACATTAAAACGTACCTATATTTAATTATTGACAGATAGTTCTCTATTAAAGTAGCCGAATCAACGAAGAAATAATTTTCTTGAAGCAAAATTAAAGACATAGTAATGTATCTGATATGCTTATGAAAACCGTGAAAAATATTTAGTAATAATTCACTCATTGATAATGTGTCGAGTTATTACGGATGTTCTTCGGGGACAATTACGTATTTTGATCGTTAGTCGCTCAGTCGCTCACAAAAGTTATTTATTTTTAATCTAAGTATGCGACAGAGATTTTGCATTATTTATTAAAAAAGTATACCTACCTATATATGCTTAAAGCTACGTTTTTTCGTTTCGTATTATTTTAGCCTTCACCTATATCTATAGGTTGGATTTTATTCTGTGAGAAAATTCTGTAGTTTTCAGAGATTGAAAAATATTTGGAAATATTTTGTACAAAAATGTGTCAGGTACAGGTACGTTAGTTAGGGAAAAATGTTAGACATGGGCTATTTATCATTCACAAAAATAAAATATGGTAATTATGTAGAAGGTACATAGGGTAAAATGGTGTAAAAATGTAATGAAGCTGGAAAAGTCGTTTTGAATAGTTTAGTATTAAGCAAAAGCGCCGTAATTACAGATACGAAGCAAGTTTAAAGCTTCCTTTGTTTCAGGTTTCTGAGTAAAAACGGTTGCTAGTAAAACTCTTTAGCTATGTAAATTCCCTTACTAGTTAGGTAGTTACTTAATGGGCTTGGAAATAAATAAAAAAGCAAAACAACTACGGTAGTCAACAGAAAACCCGAGCATATGTCATGCATTGATGATGTATTTTCTAAAGTACAGTAGTATTACATCACCCGTTCCTTCCACCATACAGAAGTTACAGAATTTGTCCAGTAAGACATTTATATATATAAAGGTGAGTAAACAAGTAGAAAAGGTAGTTAAAAAGTCAATTTTCTTCTTTTCTTCAGATGAAACCTGTGCTTGTTATTTTCCATTGTTGAAAGCACAAGCTCCTCTGTGATTTAAAACAAGTCTTAAAGAAAATATGGCAAGAAGATCCTCGTCCTGGTCATTCTAGCGCAAAGCCTTATGCCGGACTCTGAAAAAAATCTACGACGCTACTAATTTCCATGTGAGGTTGATTGCAAGTTGCAAGTTGAGCAAGAGAAGTACCTCTACAAATCAAATTCCAGCCGAAGAAGAAAATAAATAAAGAAGGGATTCCTTTTATTTCTCGCTTAGTGCTTAGCCATGTAATTACCAGCACACAACAATTGATGGACATTTACTAGAATGCAGCAATAAGCAATGGTGAATATAAAGGTGGATTGTGAAAAGTTCCAGAGTGCAACAAGTAAGTCCATTTTCCAGCTCGTTTTACACGTTCTATTGTCTCGACTAACTCTTTGCATACATAAAACTCGCTGCATAAGCAATATAGGATCACGTTGTTATAATATCAAAGAAACATAATAGCCACCCTTAGTTCTTTATCTTTATGTGTATATAAACTTTATAAACTTTAAATGGAATATATTGCGCATATATATTAGGCGGAATAAAAAATATTGGCCTATATCTATTGCTTGGCTTGTGTTCTCGACTATAGAAGTAGAAAATCAAGTTTGCCAGAGCCGGTCTTCTATTCTCGCCTAATAAGTGGGTTGTGTACACATTAGAGTCTGAGCCTGATATTCGCTACCTTTTACTGAGTAATCCTACATGGCGATTTTCTTTAGAATTTAGCATGACGTGGTTAGATAGAGCTTTAGAAATCTCTATGCATTAAACGTACACATACACATAACACGGAGTTTTTGTGCTCGTTTTAAAGTTGCTGATTGTAAGTGCTTATCTGTAAAGTTACACACACTCCATACACATCATTAAATCGTGGAAAAGATATAGGAATTGTTTTGCTTGCATGTGTATGTACATATACATATATACATAGTTGGATACCTACGAAAGTAAACACGTTCTCTTAAAACACTGTGTAAAGATACACAAGGTATTTTTTATAGCCTCTGGCCGTTTCAAGCTTCGTTTTAACCATCTATAATTGTGTCTTCATCTCATACTAAGTTATAACACAAATGGGTCTCCTAATAGAAAAAAATGCATATCCAAACAAGTTCAATTCAACTCTGTCCATGCTGAACAGTGAAGAAATATAAGAATCACCGTCAGTTGTATGCCAGTCTCTTTGAAATCTTTAACTTCTCCACACTACAACAACATCCCGAATAAAAGTACATGTATATATAAATATATATAAGGGATGTATATGTAGTTTTATAGTGAAATAGTTAGTTTTTATAGAGCTTCTTTTAATTCTATCGTTTGTCTGGATATTTTCTATCAATTTGAACACTTTACATTCCCATCACATACGGAGAGAGACGGATTGAACAATCCTTCAGTTTCATTGCATGCAAAAAGCAAAGTTCAAATGGTTCATCTCTAGACATTAGACATTAGGGCAGCCTACTCTCTTACAAAATAAGTATCGAATCAAGTTTTTCCTTTCTTCAACTCCGTAGCTACCAATATATATTTTTCAGATACCTACAAAGATTCTTTTGGAGTACACAGTCAATCTGTTGCATGTTCGTTGCAATTGAGCATCTTGTCAGCTTACAGAGATGAATCTCCCCATAACTACTTATGCCAGTTTCTTTGCGACGGTCACTCAGGACAGAGTGCTTTGCTTATTGTCTCAGACATTTGATACTCAGCACTAGACTGAAGAAGTTTTTATCTTTAAGTCCTTGAGTGATAAGTGATACGGGTGTGAGATTCTGAGAAAAATTACTTTTTATTTCGTGGGATACGGACTAATATTCCTAGCTTATTTTCAGTGAACTTGTGCCTAACAATAACTTAATTAATCGCTCCGTAAATAATTCAGAAGCTCACTCAAATTGTGATAACCAGTTTTGTGCTAGCAAGAAATGCTATTTGGCATCTGGAAACTGTTTACGTCTCACCAAATTCTTTTTACCTTTGAATTTGACTCATTTTGAGAACCTTGTGAATTTCCTACTTTTTTATACTCACTCATCCTCAAACATCCTTCCACAACAATTTCCCTGTCCAGTATTACGTATTACAGAGGGTGCTACCACTTACGGCATTAATTAAGAGCAATCATACCTAAGACCTAACTGGGGTAATTCACTAATAAGAATAAGAAGTGAGTATTTAGTGGAGAATGGCGATGAATGCGTAAGGATTCTTTTTTTTCACGACACATTGTGCACCTGCTGTCTTCCTTTAGCTTCTACTTACATATTGTTGGTTGGGGTGCATTTTTGTTGAATCAGCCTCATCAACATAGCGTCACTACTTCCACTAGTCCCACTGTTGCCCACACATTTATAACATTATTATACGCATTAGCAATGTGTTGTTGGCGTGATGTACCTAAAAATGTAACGACTTTCCATTATCAGCCCGTTTGCTTTTGCTATTGTCTCGTCTCAGCAGTACAACTCCTTAACTTACAAATGTAAGTAGGACATGTCTTCAGGATAGTGTACAGTGTACGTGTTTGATTGGTACCCCAAGCCCCTACCAAAACTGGAGTTCATCTGTTTATTAAATGTGCTCTGAAATTACTCATTATTAAATGCAAGGGTTTACTAAAATTCATGCAAAATTGACTGAATTAAAAAAAATACTGCAAAATACACATACAAACAGATGTGAATAACAGAATTAATAGGTTTGAAGTATTTGCTACTTGAAAACACTTCTTGTTACAAGGAAGTAGTAAATTAGGGTAATAAATTTTAATTGTCCAAACAAAGTTTAGTGTCGAGTTTGTGCTTAAACATTGTCTTCTCGTCGTGTCATTTCTGCTCTGTTGCTAAAAGCATTAGTGAATAATAAACGAAAGTAATCACAGACACAGGATCATCATTTGAGCGTGAAATTAGTCATTTTCGTCATTATTGATGGTGCACTGAATTGTGGAAGCATTCATCAAGGTGATTTTTGTAACAGTTCCAGATGAATCATTAATATTAGGTAACAATAATAAAGGCATCTGTGGATAATACGTTTACTACGATGTGAAAATTGTATTCTAATGTCATTGTGGAAACTGGGGCACAACTTGGAATAGATTACTCAGGCAGACTATCAAATTACATTTTGGTAGTGTTAATACCTTTATATGTGATTGCAAAGGTTTTTTATTGAGTTTTATGCAATTGTTTGTACGATTCGTATCATGTAGTGCAACACAGCACCCATCCAAAGTTCCCATTCTCATTTCCAGCGAAGCAACCAAGACCACCGACAAGTTCCATAATAATTAATCTTATTGTCAATCTCAACTAACATTTTTATTGCTGAGTTCATATACGTGAATACAAGTTGTTATTATTATTACTACTTGAGATAGTTCCAGTAGCTGAAATTAAAGTTAAAATGTTTCCTAAAAATAAATTATGGTCATCACTATCAGTGACCATTTTTGGAGTATTAGCGTGCTTGTGCCAAATCCCAACGTGTATGACTGAAGAATATATCAGGAACTGCTCTGTAGTGCCAAAAATTACTTACAAAGGAGAGAATGTAGAACTTATTTATCAGAGTGATAATGATAACTATAAAGAACTGAGTGTGCATGGAATTGCAGTGATTACATTTTCTTGTCTCAGCAAATTGCCCATAGACTTCCATTTTAAAGGACAATTGGTAAGAAACATTTCCGATACGAGGAGGACTACGGTTTTGCAATGGTGGTAATTATTTTTAAATTGATTTATGATTTTATTATTCAGCTAAACTTATTAACATCGTCTCAAACAAAACGCCACACCGGAACGTTAAATTGGGATAAGTCGGAAAATTTTTGCTATGAAACTATCGTAAATATAACTACGAAAATTGACGCTACGGGTGAATACACTTGTTCTGTGGTACCCAGCACAGGAAATGGGACGACATCTCTTTATCTCTATTCTGAAGGTAAGTTCGAGACATTTTTGAAAATGGAAAGCGATGAACGCAATTTGCTTAGTCAGAATTGTATTTTCATTGGTAGGTGATGCCCGTGAAAGCATATTGGGTGCTGGCAGCACAAGTCGTGTAGAGATAACCCCCGAAGATACAACTGTTGTTATACCATGCCGAGTGAAGAATCCTAATATCTCAACATCCTTGGAAAAGGTAGAATAGCTACTTGTTATCTCGCAGATTGTTTGCAGTTATCGTGCAATGGAATTAAAAATTGATATTTTTCTCGATCTTTAGGATGGAGTTGTTTTCAACATGACAGACTATGAAAACTATGACCCGCAAAAAGGATATGTGTTAAAAATAGATGCTATTTCCAATATAGAAGGGCATTACAAATGCCAAGCTGTCGGCTCCAAGACGTGGGATCATATAAATGCTACCGTGTCGTTTGTTAATGGTTCGTTAAAATTATCTTGCCGATTGTTCTGTAATTTTATTGGAAAGTTGTTTATGACATGTAGATTATTGACCGCACTATGCTTTGAATTATGACAGCTACGCAAAAAGGCAACGACCCAACTAATGGAGAAGTTCTAAGTATTGAAATCACAGACGGTGCGGCCGAAGACAAAAATCAATCCATGTTCATATGCAAGGGAAAAGGTGTTCGCGAATTTAAATATATTAAGTGTCTCACGCCTACCGATTGCAGTATTGCAGGAGCCCTTGTTCAAAATGTAAAATATAGCCAAAAAAATATAAAAATGACAGTAGTTTATCATGCATGATAATTTCGGGATGCTAATCGTTGATTTAAATCGTTACAGAAGGGGTACTCAAATAAAGTATACTTAAATAATAAGGATTCCACAAAATATGGAACTGAATGCTCTCCTATTTATTGGGAAGACCCAAATGCATTTTCATCAGACGATTGTCAAATGATTTCAAAAAAAGATATTCCTTCTGCGGGTATTTTACAATGTGAGACTAATCAAAAGACTGAAACTGTTAGATTTTACACGGACTTAAAAGGAAAATTAGGTATGCCCACTTTGAAAAATATTCTTGAATTAAAGAACTTAGCTGAAAATTATATTATTATTATTTAAAGAAATGTTATTATACTGGTTTTTGATACAATGGAATATTTACATATAAATTTTTCTACAGTTTTTGAACATGCTGATATCTGGCTGGCTGATATCCTCCAAATAGCTCATATCCCTTTTGATTGGGAAAATGCAAATGTTTGGACAGAACAAAAAATCAATGTAACTTGTAGAGCTTCAAAGTTTAAATTTTCTATCGGATTCATTTGGTTTTTCATTCTAAAAGGAGGAGATATTATTAATGCGGAGGCTAAAGGTAATTAATAAGATCAATGAATTTCGCATTCTACTTTCATAAGAAAGACTTTCCTAACTAAAAAATATTTTTAGATATGCCAGATGTTGAAACGAACGAGAGGTATTATTCTGGGACAGCAGAAGTCAAGATTACAAGCACAAATATAAAGAAAATTGGCTGCTTTGCTCCTGCACTGAATTCCCTTATTTGGGAAAACGTTTCAATCTATTTGAACGTTACAAGTAAAGTCTTACTTCATTGTCATTTTACATCATCATGTAAGTATATATTTCCGGAAAAACTAAATGATTAATTTTGAATGTGAAACATTGCAGATAGCACTGCACCTGAGTTTAAGAATCCGACAAATGAAACTGTCAACTTAGAATTGAGGAGCGACAAGCAGAAATTAAGTTGTGAAGCAACTGGTAACCCGCTCCCTTCAGTCAGTTGGTATAAAGATGATGTGCGTCATAAATCTCATAAATTGAGAAATTCAGTATTTTTCAATTTTCATTTCGAGTTTACGCTAAATGTATTTCTGTTTCTTTAGGAAGAAGTTCGTGATGCAAACCTTGAAATAGTTGTAGGAAAATCTTTGGTTAACAATGAGAAAGTTCCAACTATGCAAACTAGCTTCAATCCAAAACTTAATGTAATTAAAGACAATGGGACACTTTTTGTTTGTAATGCTACAAATCTTAGGGGCACTGTTCTCAAGTTCTATAAAGTCAATCTTTTAAACAAAGAAGGTAAAACTTTTACTGTCATGATTTGGGTCTTAGGATATGACAATCAGAGAAATTATATAATTTAAATTTATATTTGTTTTTGCAGAACATGCCCCAACCTTTTCTACATCGGTCATTGCAGTTATTGTTTCATGTGTGCTGCTGGTCGTTTTGATGACAGCTTTACTTCTGAGACTTTGCTGGAGAGTAAGTTTTGCTTGCTTTGTGTAAAAATATTTTCACGTATGAAAATCGGTATTTTCAATTACTTCTACATTTAAGCAGGACAATTATGTTCGGCTTCTGCGGACAGACGAACAAGACTTTTTACATGGAGTAAAGCCGGTTCAAGTGATGGACGATGCTGGAACACAAACGGATATTCCTCAGCCTTCTCCCTATGCAATGATTGCCTACAATAAAGACAAATATGAAGTTGCCGAAAGCAAACTAGAAAAAAGTGTGTTTGACAGTTAATTATATTTTCCCGTGTTTAATTCAGAAATCCCTGATTAAAATGATAATTACTTAAGGGTACATATTTATCTGAAATTTACAGAAGAAGTAATTGGAGAAGGACAATTTGGAGTTGTCTACAGATACATATGGAAAGATGCCGAAGGAGAAAGAGAAGTAGCCTGTAAAACAATTAAAGATCCAACTGATATGGAAGCTTTCAAACTTCTTCTGGAAGAAATTAAAATTTTGCAACATGTTGGGAATCATCCAAATGTAATTCGATTGTTGGGAGCTGTAACAAAAGACATTAGAAAATGTGCGTTGAATTTATACTGACTAAATTAAATAATGAAATATTTTTTGCACATTAATCCTTTTTCTTGTTTTTAGTACATGCATTCATTGTTGTCGAGTATTGTCATTTTGGTAACCTCAAAAAATATCTGGTAGACCATCGTGGCTCTTTTCATTCCGAAATTAGCGAGCGTGGTAATTTTATGAACAACACGTCAACCCAACCGTAAGTTTTTACAAAAATAAATATACATTGGGGATAATTAAATAATTTTTGATGCATTGATTAATTTATTGTTGAATTTTTATGACTTGCAGTATTGGAGATTATGTGCAATTGGAGTATGCCATGAAAACAAGCGACCTTATTCAATGGTCTTATGAAATTGCATGTGGGATGGATTATTTAGGAGAGAAACGGGTATGTCCTCATATAGAAACCCTTACGTTTTGCATATTCCATTTACTTACCTACCTAACAATTATCCACTGACAAAATAACTATAATTTTAGCTGATACATCGAGACTTGGCTGCCAGAAATATCGTTTTAGATAAAGAACGAGTTGCTAAAATAACGGACTTTGGATTGTGCAAAAATCTGGAGAAAAATACTGGGCCCAATGCTGGAAAAGATTATTACAGATTTAACCCTGTAAGGCTAGATTCATGAATTGACCTTTAAATTTGAATCGTTTTTGTTTATGTAATTTAGTAACATAAATATTTTCTGTATCATTAGGGGAAAAAGAATCCTGTTCTTCCTTTGCCGTGGCTCGCTCCAGAGATAGTGGAAGGGGGTGTCTGCTCTACTTTTTCGGATATTTGGGCTTATGGGATAACGTTGTGGGAAATATTTTCTTTGGGGGAACAACCCTATCCTGGAAAACTAACTGGAGAAATAACTAAATTTTTGGAAGATAATAATCGAATGGAGAAACCAGCATACTGTAACTCTGGCATGTAAGTTTGAAAATATTCAGACATTTACTTTTTGTTATACAGTTCGTTATTTTAAGTGGCTAATTTTCGTTTTCAGTTACAAAATAATGTTGGACTGTTGGAAACAAACTCCAAAAGAAAGACCAAAGTTTTCCGAGCTAAAAAACACATTTGCCAACTTGCAAGCCAGGTTAAAAGAGTGTGAATCATCTTCAATGTATCCATCCGAAGGAGAGGAGGTAATTAAATTCTCTTAAATATTGACACAAAGCAAATATTTTAGGATTTTCATCCCAAATGATACTTATGGGCTACATATTTTTCCGTTCTTTTAGAATTCTGATGAAGAGGGCAATGTTGATTCAGATACAATGGAAACGTAAACTATTTTTATCGCCATATGCAAAGAGCATGGTTGAATTTGCAGCAATATCAAATAGGCATTCTACATTATTTATAATAGCTGAAGCTACATATAATTCTAATTATATAATTTTTAATCTTGTAAATCACCGATGTTTTGGGGTTTTCTTTGTATGATATGTTGACTTGCTAGAAAAATAAATGTTTTATTGTGTCACTATGTCTATGAATCCATAAAAGTACATGCGTTTCTTAAGTCTTGTAATATCTTGGATCTCATGGAAAACCTAACATTCTGTATCATATCATCACAATAATTAATTTTCAATGACCACGTAAGCTGTATTATTTGATTGATGTTCTCTTAGCTCTGTTTTTCAGCAGTATACTGGCTAAGTTCAACCACTTGAGTATCTGACATATTTATATATATTTGATCGTGCTACACACTTATATTGGTTTTGTATCATTAAAAAACGGAATAGCATAAAATCTCAAAGTTGCTCGACCATCCAACTGAAGAAACTGGTTGTAGTGCTTTGTGCGTTACGAAGAAATGGGAGCTGTTGATCCGCCGGGCGCCGTGGAATTTCCCAAAGACGAGTTGTAGTAGATATTTATATCCAGCTATTTTCTTTTTAATGTAATAGACATATATCATAATGGAATGAGAAGAGTCTTTACACAAACAACATTTTCTCTACTGCTGCTGTATAATGGATATGAAATTAATTAAAGGTATATATCTTACGAATCCTTGTTATACGAAAGTACATTGCACATGCCAAATCAAACATTAACTTGACTTTATCTTTCATAGCTAATATCATCGTTCACTCAATTGACTCAATCCAAATATTATTGTTATAAGTTACAGTATGAAAATTTGACATTTAAGCCTTAACTGCATATAATTATGCCACTATTTTATTTACTGTGTTTTGTAGTCGCGTCTTAATTGTGCAAGAATGCTTTGTGAACCAGTGGCTTATTGCATGTATTAGTTAACTAATAATTTTGAAAAATAAACGCTTTTTGTTGTTTGCCACCCAGACGCTCAGTAATTAATGTTCTGTTTGTGACTACTTTAATTTAATGACTTCGTCGTATGTTAATATGTTATCTTCCCCTATGTTCATCTCTCTGCGTTCCAAGAAATATTATGTGTTATGGCTACTATCGCAAGATGTTTTAGCATGGAAGCGATAAGGTTGAAGGCTTGAAGGTCTGTGGACGCAAATACATAATGTAAATCAAAATTAAGTATAGTAATGAATATAATATTATATATTAGTTCAGGCCAGTTGAATAAAAATATCCTTTCACATGTAACTTAACGTATAGGTCATGTCGATGATAAAGTAATCGCCATACAAGTGCAGAAAGTGTTTCTTCGAAGATGATGATAATAACATTGCTCCGCAATTGACGCTTAAAAACATGAAGAATTAATAAGTATATAGAATTCTGTATGACAAGATGACACCTTGAATTTGAATAGCAAAACTCAAAGATCATGAATTCACGATGGAATTGGAATATGGAGCCTCGGCTTATGGACAACTTCCTCACTTGTACTAGTTGTACTACATATAATTGACAACTCTCTTAAGGTATATACCTACTCCATTTTGTTTTTACAAAACATTGGATCCCACTAGGACTCCAATGCATTAACAAAATGGATTACCTAAAGAAATTTGTCAATCCATGGTCTGTATCCTATCTACTAAGAAATCCAAAGGGTACATAATGTGTGAATACATCTTCCGTGCATAACAATAAGTATGATAATTTATTAATACTTAATGAAATCTCTCATTAATACTTACCAATTCTGTTATAAGTTCTGTCATGTCATAAGATAAGAGGTGGGCACATTCTATGAGGAAGAAATATACCCAGTCAGGACGCAGGCCACCAAAAAATATTATAAGTACTAGGAAATAATTTTACTGATTATTGCGAAACAGGCAATCATGCAATGTTGATAATAAAATTTCACTGAAACATAATGATATACAGTTTATCAGTTTACCAGCCAATTTACCAACAAATTATCATCGTATATTTTCCAAAGTCCAAAGTGTACTAGGAGCAAGAACATCAGTTATTTATTATTCACGTTTAATTTTATGTATTTCTAAATTCCTTATAATTATTTCATTAAGTGTAATTTTGGGTCGCACCGCACCTACAACCTACTCAACCCATTGTGGTAATTTAAACAGAATTTAAGATAAACTGCTACAATTTAATCTCAAAGGGAATTGACTACTCCCTTCATAGGAAGAAGGAATTAGCTGGGAAGCAGTATACAGAGTTTATCTGTTTAATCAAGGAAAAAGTAAATTTTTTAAAGGAAGCTTTATTCAATTTATGCTAGTAACTCCTTTATATTTTGGCGTTACATTGTCCAATAGTATCCTGGACTCTACTGAACACGATTGCAAATTACAATGCGGTTCAGTTAAGCTGCAAATTTTCCTTAGGCCATTCCTAACTCTAACACATGCAAGTAACACATTGAACCATGGCTTTTAAGCATGGTAAGTTATAATTAATGTATCAAGAGAGAGAAACAGTTTTCTGACCACACTACACCACAGTAGTATCAGTACCAGCATAATATGGTTAAGCCATGTATATGTTGCAGTCAGTTTGTACAGTCGGGGGACATAATATACCTAGACGTACTAAGTTTGTACATCAATTTTTTTTTTGAAATTCCATAAAAGACTCCATAAGAGTTTTTACAATCATATGTAAACTACTTTTCTGGCAGATATTGAAGTGTAAAATTTGATAAAAAATATTCTTTGGTAAAAATAAATATAAAAATATTGGAAGTTATTAATTTGATTTTCAACATGAAAATTTGGAAAAGTGACATTTCGAACAGTTAATGTAGTACAAAATAAGATTTTGGGGGCATTAATGCATTTTTATCAAATTGTACACCTCAAAATCTGTCAGAAAAGCGGTTTAAAAACCTTATGGAGCCTTCTATGGAATTTCGAAAAAAAAAAGATATATAAATTTACTAGTACGTTTATATACGTTCCCCAGACTGAACAAACGGACTGCAACATATATTATGAATGTTTGTAATTGTAAGCTATTTAGACTTATTAGATAATCCAACTACTAACAACCATGCCTTTAATTCTGTTACTTAATACTTTGCCCTGTTTGATATAGTTCAATATAGCATATAGGGAGGATACAAAACAGATGACAATTATAATTACCATAATATTATACTGATCCACCCACGCACAGCCACACTGATACAGCTTTATGTTTGCAAGCATATTGCAAATTATTCTGTCTATTAATTCATTCATATCATATAATAGGGTATACCTATATCTTTAAGTGCGTCATACGATTTAAGATATTTATTATTAAATCGTTTTTTAGTACAAATGTACGTAATACTACTTAGTAATCGCTTCACTTTTTTTCAGAGTAATTCGAATAGATCGATAAAAGCCAGGGATAAAAGCTAATATTTTTCATTCGTAAGAGCATAAGATGATAGACTGCAATATTATTATAGTCTATCAGCTATGGTATGAGTGAGTTTTATTAAATCTTAAATTAGCTCTCAGAATGCTCTCCTTGTCCCATTCACCAATATTTAACAATGAAATACATTTGGGATTTTCTATCAATTACGGTAGTAGTGATATTTATGTCTGACTACAATTTCAGTGTTAGTGAGGCAAGCAATTCTCCAAAATATCTTGGTCCGTGCAATGAGTATGCACTATACGAAGAAAGAGACAGAAATAAGAAAATTGAATGCCAAATATTTTGGCATGATATTAAAAGGGATCCTGAAGTCGAATTGTTTAAGAATGGATCAATTGTTGAGGTTTGTTTTAATCGAATTTATTCATTTCTTATGAATTCATTTATAAAGGATTCAACTACCTAATTCATGTAAACCAAAACCTTACACAATGCGACACTATAACAATATTAATTAAATCATCTGAATTAAAACTTATGTGTATCGGTTGTCGAATATTTTATTTACTAGCTGAAATCCCGTCAACTTTGACGTTAACATAATACCCTATTATAATTTGTATGAGTACGTTTGTCCACCCCCATTATGACCCTGGCCCTGTATTGACTACCAATGCTGACACCCGAAAATGAGTCAACATTACTATAAAGAGTCAACTTGGTAATGAAGAGTCAACATTTGTAGAGTGTCAATATCCCAATATAGTGTCAACATCCTCTTATAGAGTGTCAACATCCCGTTATAGAATGTGAACACCCCGTTATGTCAACATCCCGTTATAAAGAGTCAACATCCCGTTATAGAGTGTCAATATTCCGTTATAGAGTGACAACATCCCTTTATAGAATGTCAGGATCCCCTTATAGAGTGTTAACATCCGCTCATTGAGTAGAGCTCATAGAGGAAATATCTTAAAGATGGAACATTCTAAAAAATGCAACTATCTTAAAGATGTAACACCCTAAAAGATGCAACTATCTTAGGGATGCAACATTCTAAAAGGTGCAACATTCTTAAAGATGCAAAATTCTAAAATTTGCAACTGTCTAAAAGATACAACATTATAATAGATGCAATATTCTAAAAGATGCAACATTCTTAAAAATACAACATTGCATTCCAATAAATGCAACATTCTTAAAAATGCAACATTCCAAAAGATGCCACATTCTTAAAAATGCAACACTCTAAAAATACACTGCTTCTAAATGATCCAGCATTAAATAGTCATGGAAGGAATGGGCAGACATACAGACAAACTCCTGAGGATTATAATATAGTATAGATGGATGACTAATATTTTGTACATTATACTAGGAATATTCAGGAGCAACACTAGAAATTGAGAACGACTATGGCACTTCTTACATCTTTAAATTCTCTAACTTGCTAATTCTTCCCAATGAGAACGGTTCTCTTTTTCAATGTAGAACTAAATATAAGGAGGAGGACGGCAAGGATCGTGTTCTTTCTAAAGACATAACGGTCTACTTATACAATGATACTGCAGGTGAGATTTATAGTGCTAAAAATGCTCAGCAGTCTGGAAAATCCAAAAACTATATTCAATACACTTTTTTATAGACACCTGACTGACCTGACTAATCCTCATTTACTAATTAAGATCCCAAGATAAAGATATCGAAAGATTATATATTCATAGTATATTTCTTTGATACATCACTATTTGCTTTCATTTCCAAATAATCCCATTGTACTTTCCAATCAGTATCTGATTTTTAAATAGACTTTCCTCTTGAATTGAAACAACGAAATTCCCAAGTGAAGGAGTTCTGTGAGGCTGACAGCGATGAAAGGAAAACAACTACCATCATTTCTTCTACTAGTACTACATCACCCGAAAGGAGAAACACAGGTAACCCTGTACTTGCTTGCATAAAGAAATGCGAAAATTCAATCCAAGCAATAATAAAAGATCTATTAATTCAGCAAAGCCCAAAAATGACCATATGATACACATAGGGGAAAACAATAACACAACGCTCAAATCGGGAAGCGACAATAATTCGACAACAGCCTCGTATGGTACCGGTGAAGACACAAAAATTATAAAGATCAGTTCGCTGATTCTTGTTGGGTGCAGTATTGTATTATTCATCTATTTTGCTGCAAGAGCTACTTACAAGTATTCTATAAACTCTAGATACAGACACAACGAGGTAAACATTTCTTAAACGTATAATAGTCGCTTCATTTGTCCATTATTGTACGAGGAGATTATTCTGCGTGAATGATAATTATAAGATGTAATATTTTTCAGTCCCAGCTTCATCCCAGTATCATAAGAAAATTTTTTAAAGGAGAATTAGAAATAAAATACAAGAAAAAAAACGGAAAAGGTTCTGTGAATGATGCCATTGTACAAATGAGTTTACCCTTTACCAAAGGACCTTACCGCAAAGAATATGAAATAGATAGCAAGAATCTCGAAATTAGTAAGTAGAGATTACAAACGGAAAAGGTTCTGTGGATGATGCCATTGTACAAATGAGTTTACCCTTTACCAAAGGACCTTACCGCAAAGAATATGAAATAGATAGCAAGAATCTCGAAATTAGTAAGTAGAAATTCTTAAATTATTGATGCAGTGTCATTTCAGTCATTTGCATGTACAATGTATGGATTTACGTGAGAATTTTGTGACAATTGTAGCAAGTGACAAACTAGGACAGGGCGCTTTTGGTGTCGTGTTCAGAGGTAATCTTACTACAGAGAACAAGGTTCTTCAAGTAGCTGTTAAAAGCATAAGGAAAGATGCTATTGACGGACACAACTCAGGCAGCCTATTACTTTATGAAAGAGAATTCGAATTATTCCTTCGTGAAATAAAAAGTGTTCAAGGTATTGGTCATCACGATAATGTCGTCGAATACATCGGCAGTGTCACCAAAAACATAAAGAATTGTAATAATTAAAAACAATAATTGCTCAAATGTATAACCAAAAAAGTAATTTTAATTATATTGTAAATTAAATACTAAAATGATGATTTTACAGATGAAGCTTACCTGGTCGTTGAGTTTTGTGTAAAAGGGAATCTGGAAACCTATCTTAGAGAGACAGAGAACAAATCAATATTCTTACCAAATGTAAGGGCAGATGAGGCAATTCCGTAAGTGCTCGGCAATAAAGTTTCTACTAACTAAAAATATGCTCCAAATGAACTTCCGTTCTAATTATCTGATACCATTATATTTCAGAGAACATCATACTCGGGATGCTACGCTACCAATAATTAATGTAGCTGTGCGGACCAATACTTCCGGTTACGATGGGGTCCTTACTAATGACAATCCCACAATTCACATTACAACACAGTCTCATGAGTCACATTATCAATTGCTCCAGTGGGCAGTTGACATTGCATCGGGTATGGAGTATCTGTCCAGTAAATTGGTACGACATTTTTATACACTATTTACATGAGAAGGTAGCACGGTAGCAGCAGTTATTTCGAACCAGACAATGAAACAATGAAATAATAATGAATGTAACAAGAAATTCATTTTATTAACTCTTAATTGATGATGTCTTTTTTAGTTCGTCCACTGTGATTTAACTACAAGAAATATCTTGCTTTCTGATAACGGTGATCGGCTTGTGGCTAAAGTAAATGATTTTGGACTGAGTAAACATTTAGCAATAAAGGAAGGGCGTCTTTTAGATGATACCTATTACAAATTATGTCATCCGGTGGGTATATA